>WYDI02008341.1:0-22028 GCA_009867235.2 Psittacus erithacus | reverse complement strand
GGGCACCCTGTGCCAGCACCTCAGCACCCTCCCAGGGAAGAGCTTGTGCCTAAGAGCTCATCTCAGTCTCCCCTCTGTCAGGTTAAAGCCATTCCCCTTGGCCTGTCCCTACAGGCCCTTGGCCAAAGCCCCTCTCCAGGTTTTGTATTGGCCCCTGTAGGTACTTTAAAAAACCACCCAGGCTTATATCAGTGGGACATAGTACTGGCTCAGCTCATCATGAATACAGTGTATAGGTATGCTCAGCTCTCCTCATCTATGTTCTCCTTCGAACATTCTGCCCACTATGATGTTTCAAGTCTTGCATTCAGTTTGCTGATGTTTAAGTAATGTCAAGTGCAACCTCAGAAATTTCTCTCTGCTGGAAATGCATTTTTTGTAACTAAATATTTTGCCTCATTTTCTGTAACAGAAAACACTTCACTGTTTGACAAACTGACCTTTCTAGAGGACTGAGTTATGCTGGAGGAGTGTCATCAAGTTATTTTTTTAAGACACTGTGTCTATATTTGTCTTGAATCTAAACAGGAAAAGTAACTCTGATTATTCAGTATGTCTTTGTTTCTCTTAACACTTGGATGTTTTCAGTGTGGTCCTTCCATAGCAATGCCTCACAGTTCTCTTTAGTGTGTGTGATGGAAGGTCATGTAAGGTATGGAGGGATGCAGTGTGGTGGACATGTGGCAGACAGTCATCAAACATCATCATGATGAGGACAGCAAAGACTTTTATAAATATTTAAACCCATTTTGCTTATAAAAGTATCAGATATCATAAACCTAGCTGCAAGGCCTGTGCAGTGTTTTTGCATATGATGGATGTGGCTTTTGGGTTCTTCCTTCAAGTAGCTGAAAGCATGAGATACTGCAGATAAATACAGCTTGTGAGGACTTTCAAAGCTGTGGATGCATCCAAGTTTTCCCTGAAAACACCAGCAGAGGCTGTGGGGACAGGTAGTACTGTCCCTGGCTGCCCTCACATGCTGTGTCCTGCAGTACAGGCGCAGTCTCAGTGCCTTGGCTGTTCTCAGTAGGCCCTACACTGTACTGAGCCAGTTAGGATAACCTGCAGTGTGTGGGAGGTTTTTATCTTGTGTTCATTTTTTTGTGGTTTTACTTCAGTCTTTAAAAGTCTTTTCAGTCTCTCTCATGTGCCCACATCTGTAAACCCATAGTTGTTCATAAGCAGCAGCCACCAAACCAAGCCACCCCACAGCCCTCGCTTTCTCTGCCATTGCCTGCCTTTCCACAGGGAAGTTGCCTAGGAAAAGAGTGGAATTGATAGAGTGACCGGGGGTGGTTTTACACTGAAGCAGAAAGCATATTGCACAGGCACAGAATCCCTTTTAAGAGCAAGCAAGTAAAAGAGTATTTCTGCATGTACTTACTTTTTAACATACCAGTGCTTCTGCTGATGACAGAGTTAGCTTTGAACTGAGGCCTGTAGAAGGAGGTTGTTAGTTCAGCTCTCATGGGACAGGGTATAACACAAAGTACAAGGCAGTCTCTACACTAACAATGGGCCACTGAATTCTCCAGCAGTTGGAATTGCGCAGAGGCATCATTAAGGTGTAGATTCACACAGAGCACACTGCAGGAACTCATTCAGGAGAAGCTGAAAGCCAGCATTGTTCTGCCTCAGCCTCTGTCTCTGAAAGAAGAGAAAATCACACATCCAAGTGGAGCTGGGTACAAATGCCAGAGCCGCTCGCTGGCCTTCAGAATTACCCAGAGATCTGGGAAAGCCTCCCAGCTGCAAACCCAAATGGGCACCTGCCCCCTTTGTTAGATTTGAACGTTCCCTGTGTCCTGGGAGCAGGGAGCAGTTTGCCATTTCTGATCCTTGTGTGTTCCCACCTCTCAGGTGCTGTATCCAGTGTGCCATGTGCGGAACTTAATGCTCTGGAGTGCTGTTTACCTGCCATGCTCTTCCCCCTCTACACCCACTGATGACACTTGTGCCCCGTACCCTGTTCCAGGCTCTAGCCCTGAAGATCAGCCTCTGGGCAGGTGAGCCTAGAGCCCAGAAATCCCATCCTGTGAAGTAAGATCAACAGAGAATATTGTGGGATATAAAAAGGAGAATACTTGTGGTGGGAGGGAGCTGTTTTTCACAGGCTTATTTGTGGGACCTACCCACAAGCAGTCTGTCATCGTTGCTTCAGTTACGAAAGCCGTTATGTTTCAGAGGTGATACCATACCACAGAGAAGATTAGCAATAGAATTAAGCTCTGGGTATTGCATAGCCTTGTAGAATTCCTTATATCCTTGTGGGATACAAGCTTTTCATTTGATGGTCTTGAATTTGAGGTTTTTTTCTGTTGCATAACAATTCTTTTGGGGTTTTGTACAATGATTCTGAGTGCATGTTGCTTAGGAGATGGGACCAGACTGTAATTGTGTGTTGTGGGAAGGGGATTATTCTGGGAATGTTTGAAGTCTGATGGAACATCTTTTCCTGATGGCAAACAAAGAAAGTACTGCACTACAGATGGTCAAAATGTGCTCTTACTGAATACTTCACAGAAGGCCATTAGTTAGCAGATTGTTACTGTCCTCATTGGGGGTGGGTGGGGTGGGTGGTATTAAACTGCAGTAGCTAAACATTAAAAACACTGACTTTGGATTGTGATTATTTGTACTTTCCCAGGTTACCAAAGACAAGATCCTTTGACAATCTGACCACAGCCTGTGACAGCAGTGTGCCTCCAAGCAATCGACGCAGTAGCGACCCCAGCCTCAATGAGAAGTGGCAGGAGCACCGCCGATCCCTGGAGCTGAGCAGCCTCAGTAACCCTGGGGATGACCCATTCGATGGGGACAGCCTCAGTAAACAGGGCAGGGCTCCAGTGGGAGCAGAGCTCTCTGTGGCAGCTGGTGTGGCAGAGGGACAGATGGAGAACATCTTGCAAGAGGCCACTAAAGATGATGTTGGTTTGGAGGAGCACTTGAGGGGGAGCCTGGAGACAGCAGGTAAAGGGGATGAAATTGCCCTGGATAAGGAGAAGAGAACTGAAAATGTACATGGGTATGTTGATGACCTCTGTGGAAAGGCTGAGATGGATAAAGGTATTGTAACGAACAATCCAACTCTCAATCCACATCCAGCTTCACAAGGTGCTTCTGAGCTTAAAGGACAACAGGATGAGCATCCTGATCTCAGTAACACTATCCAGAAGGTACTTCAGGTGAAAGGACTACAGGCTGTAACTTTGGAGGGCTTTGTAAGTAGAGACACTCAAAAGAATATAGAGGAGGAAGGTGTTAGCAAACTTGAAGAAGCAGAGAGCCCGTACAGTGCAGCACAGGCCAGCCTTCCATTACCTCTCACAATCCCACCCGAGGCAAGGACATCCAACATTGAAAGTTCTACAGAAACCTTAACAGAGAATGAAGCGAAGCAAGAGCTCATTCTGAAGGGTCCTTGCCACAGACTTCCCCTAGGCAACAGCAGTGCTGAGGAACTATCTCGAACTCTTGAAAACAGGCCAGAGGGGGAGAACATGCTAGAACTTCAGAAACTGGGAACAAAAGTACATAGGACTTCTGGTAGCAGCAGCACTCACATCCCGATGCCTTCCCCTTGTGCCTTGCCTTTAGCTGAACGTAAAGATGAGATTGTGTGTAACGGGGAGCTGGAGACTGAGAACAAGATGACGGAGAAGCCCACGGGGTTTGGGATGCCTCTGAAATACCACGCGACAAACGGACACTGTGTGAATGGAGAGGACGGGCGGATCAAAGCCTCCCTGAGCCGGCAGGTCTCCACAGCTAGCTGCAGTTCTGCACAGTTCCACTTGAGGAACCTGCACCAGAAATGGATGTTTGGTCACCTTGGTAAGCAGCAGGCAGCCAGCAGCCCAGACCAACCTGCCAGAAGTCACCTGGACGACGATGGGATGCCTGTCTACACTGATGTTATCCAGCAGCGTCTGCGCCAGATAGAAACTGGCCACCAGCAAGAAGTGGAGACCTTGAAGAAGCAAGTGCAAGAGTTGAAAAGCCGGTTGGAGAGCCAGTTCCTGAATAGCTCCTTACGTCTCAATGGTGATTATGGAGACGAAGTGGTAAGTGAAGTGGTAGCTGGGCCACTGCTGACAACAGTGGGCTAGTTAGACACATTCTGGACCTCACCAGCTTGTCAGCTCTTGGGTTGCTGGGCAGGTGGTGATTTTTTGGCCATGCAAGCTTTATAAAACACTTCAGGTCATTCTGAGGAGGGCAGACAACTGACTGAGTACGTGGCAAATGGCAGTTAAGGATGACTAATAGTTTCACTGTATTTTAGTTTGACCATAAATGCACCAAAGGCTTATTTCAGGATGGGTGTTTCACTCACACATTACCTGGACAACTTCATTTGCCTTAAGAAACCCCACAAACATACGAAAACTGTAGTTTTCAAATGTGGGCAAAGACCTTTTCCTAAGAATGTGCATGTGGGATTTATAGGAGCAGTAGTGTAGGACTGAGCTCTGAGTGCTTTGCACGCTCAGGGTAAGAAAGATGCAGCAGTAGCTGCAGTGTTGGCCCAGAACAGTGAAGTTCAAGGCTCATTGATTGCAATAAATTAAGAGCTTTTGCAACAGCCTAACATCAGGGCTTCTGTAATGAGTTTAAGGGAGCTTTTAAATTCTTGGTGTTCTTACTGGAAAGTGTTTAAAGTCATAAAACAGAGATTGAAGTTTGAGGCATGATTCAAATCCAGGACTAAATCACTGATTTCCATAGCGATGAAATCATCTCTGCAGTTGTGGTTGCACAAGAAACCTTAACATCAGAGATGAAATGAGTATTATTCCAAGTTCAGGATCTCAAGAGCTGACAAGTGTTCCCTGCATCTCCAAGTGCCTTGGCTGGATTTTTAAGTTGCTTCTCCTGTACCTGTTTATTACCTCGTTTCTCCTCTTTTGACTAATAAAAGTCAAAAGGTTTGGGGTTTGGATGCTTTGGCCTGGAATTCCCGAGGTTGACGTAACACCCGTCAAAAGTTTTCTTCTTCCTGTGTGCACACTATAATGTGGTTTATATGCCTGAAAAATTGGAAAGAAAAGAAACGTACAGGAGGTTTGCAGCTTCTGTTTAGATTCCTGTTGTCTGGAAGTGGCAGAGAGGCTTTATAGACCCAGGTACATCTGTTGTGAGAATACTCGGCGCCTCTTGGCTGTTCTCATTGGGAGCTGACAGCACTTCTGGGCATCCTTTTCAGCTCAGTGTCATTCCAGCTGTGTGTGGCTTATGTCACACTGGCAAAAGCTTGGATTCCTTGGAGAAATTTGGTGCTTTGGCTTGATGATAAATCTCCCATTTTTGAAGGGCCATCACAAAGTGCACCGTGGGGCTGGAGGGGGGAGCGTGCTGTGCTCGAGAAAATGCACCAGTTTTGAGAATCTGAGCTCCTCTCAGCTTGGGAGTAAAAGGTTCCCTTCTGGAGCTCCAGAGAATTCCCATTCCTCATGCACTAAAAGACATTAACTCAAGATTTCTTGCTATTTTTAATGTATATTAAGGGCTGGCTGAGTTTTAGGTCAGCTCAAAACAGCTCTACCTGGATAAACTGTATTAAGGCAGTATTATTCCCCCTAAAACTATATATGGAATACATATGGCTCAGATTCAGAGTTTCCCATGTGGGATTTGGGTTGTATTTTGCAGGAGTTTTGCTGACAGAAGGACCTATGTATTACTGCTGTTAGCTTTGAAAGTGAAACAGCCTTGGAAAGGAAACATTGGAGCCGCAGATAGCAGCTGCTTTGGTTCATCACCCAAAGTGTGGCTAACCCAGCAGAAGAAAAGATCCCAAATCTGTTCTGCCTCACATCACCCTGTCATCAGAGGGTCCAAAACGGACCTCTTGGGGGACTTTTTGCTTGGTGGTTTGGGTTTTTTTGCAATTCACTGTAGGTAGGGGTCCAGTTACGGCACTCACCCTTGCAGTGCAACCGTAGCCTGCTCTCTCTCAGCAGGAGGTACCCTTTCCACTACCCCCATGTCCCGTTTTATTTGTATGGAATTAGGGATAGGGGGTGGTTCTGTTCAGCTGTGTTTGTTTGCCAACAGACTTCTATACCCGACTCGGAAAGCAATCTGGATCAGAACTGCTTGTCTCGCTGCAGCACAGAGATTTTCTCTGAAGCCAGCTGGGAGCAGGTGGATAAACAGGACACAGAGGTACAGACTAAATCCCTGTAAATCACTCATTCTTCCGGTAGGATGGGGATATTCATAACTCAAACTCTCCTTCAGCCTTTGGTCATGTGCCACTTCTTGTGAGCTCTCATCCTTGCGCTTCACTGGTGTCTCGTGCTTCAACCACTGGTACCTGTGCCTATGAGCCCTCTGCCTTCTGCATGGAACTCTGAGAGGCTGTGGAAGGGATGGTTAGCTCAAGGAGCCTTAGGTGGACACATGCTTGGTGAATATTCTTGGCTGGATACGTCTAAAGCCCAGGAAAGTCCCAGGGAGTTGGACTTCATGCCATCGTTTCTGTTTGAGGGAAATCTAGCGTATCTGTTCTCAAGGTTCCTGTGGTCTGTCTCCAGTTGTTGCAACCACTGGATTTGTGCTCTCAAAATAGAACAGGCACCTCCCTGGTGGTGCTTTGCTTTGAATTTGGGAGCACAGATGAGATGGGTTTGTTTCTAATTGCCCTCTCCTTGATGCCTTTGGCTTGGGTTTCTTGCAGGTGACGCGATGGCTCCCAGACCACCTCGCTGCGCACTGCTATGGCTGTGACAGCACCTTCTGGCTTGCCAGCAGGAAGCACCACTGCAGGTAACCTGTGCCTCCACAGAGGATGGGAGGGAGGCCACGGCTTGCGTTTCCCTCTCCTTTTAAACCACATAGCTCTGTTCCTAGGGACGATGTCACACTGTGGGTTTTAGAGAAGGGCTGTGCATGCTCCTGAAGGAGCCGAGCGCACTGGAGGAGCTAAACAGTCTCTCTGTAGTTCCAGTTTCATGAGCAATGTATATCTAAGAAGCCAGGTATCTGCTCCACCCCAGCCTAAACAGACCCTGCCTTTTGTCCTCAGGGTGGACCTGGAGGCAGCCGCCTGTTCAGCCTTTTAAGAAGTGTAAATGATAACAAATACTGGTGTGTCATCGTGGCATTCAGGAATTCAGTACTGCAAACAGATGAATGGCAGCATCTTCTCATTGCTGGTTGCAAACCTGCTCCTTTCCTTCTCTAACCATTCTCCCCTTTTCATTAAATGGGTCCTGTAGAGAATCTGTAAAGGACACCTTTGTGAACTGAGTTTTCTGGATTATTCTTTGCCACGCATATTGCCAGCAGAGGCTACAACTGATAATGCAGCAGGGGCTCAGTGAAAGACAAGTGGCAGAGGTTGTTTGATGAGGTCATACTCTAGTTAAAGACAGGGAATCTCAGGTTTCTATTTCATGTAATTCCTCCTCCTGATTTCTGGGCAGGAGAAAGCCAACACAAGACCCATCATGTAAATAAATGGCACTTATCCCATTTTGATGCTTCATTGCTTTTTGAAGCGCAGAGAATTATAAACATCTTTCTTCGGTTGTGTCTGTTTTATGTATTGCTCCATTTAGTCTTGTAAAGACAAAGTCAGGGGAGAATGAAAAGCTGGTGAAGAGCTTTGAGTATTTTTTCTGTATCCACACTGTTTGAGCAAATTTGTATGTCTTGAGGCTTCAGATGAGAAACAGAATTGCCAAGCATGCAGCTGTACACAGCCAAAGGGGTGTATGAGAGTTCAGGTGGTGTTTTCTTGTGGCCTTCTAGCACTGTGGGGTGTGAAGTGGGCCCATTAGAGCTGTCTCCCTTAGCCCATCACACTGGGCATCTACGTTTCCATTTCCTAGGCCTGGGCTCTGGAGAGCTCCTGGAGTGTGGACACACACAGGATATCCCAACACCACAAGGAGTTAAAACTGACTCAGGGTTTCCAGTTTGATTGCAAATTGCCCTCTAGTGACTTGGTTTCTTCAGCTTTCAGATGGTGACCAGGCTGTCCACATGAGCTCTGGTCGTCTATAGCAGAGACCAGTAAGAAATGGCAACCAGGAAGAGCACCAAGTGTTCCCATAGTACACGTGTTCAAACCCCCTGTGCTCAGTGGCAGTCTGCTCCACAGCTGCCCTGAGGGTGAAAATGAGTTGAAACCCACACAGTGCCATCCTTGAGCCAGATAAAAACATCCCACTTCCTTCATTGCCCCTGTTTGCTGCTTTCCCTCGTTCCTCTCTGAGCTCTTTCTCCCCTCCTTGCAGGGACATTGAAGGTGTTGATCAGATCTGGTGAGCATTTACAACAGCCTCTGTCTGTTGTCTGTCTGCCTTTTCTTGGTAACATCTCTGAACTAACTCAGTCTTTCCCCCTCTTTTGTTTTTCACTTGCCTAGAAATCACTAGAAATATGCTGGGGGGGGGCAGCACAATCTGGTGGCTGTTTAGATCCACATAACCAGGCCTCTCTTCACAGAAGGCACCTAGGACTTGGCTTTTGGTAGCTTAAATGGGGGTGTGGATCTCACACTAACACCATCAGTAAATCGTGTGTTTGAGTAACAAGGAATGCTTCCCTTCTAACTAAGAAGAGCCTGTCTTTCAAGTGTAGCCATTACACACTTAGTTTGGATTCTTTCCCTTTTCTGCCTTATTTTTGGGAGAGGTCCATGAGTTATTCAGCAACAGCAATAACACTGCAGCATGTTGACAAAAAACCTGCTACTTCTTTCAGAAGACTGAAAATACTGTGGTGGTAACAGGGAATGCAGAGCTGGTGGGGTTAGTATCATCAACAATGGGTAATCACAGAATCCCAGCCTGGTTTGGGTTGGAAGGAAGCTTAAAGCTCCTCCAGCTTCAACCCCTGCCACGGGCAGGGACACCTTCCACTAGAGCAGCTTGCTCCAAGCCCCTGTGTCCAACCTGGCCTTGAACACTGCCAGGGATGGGGCAGCCACAGCTTCTCTGGGCACCCTGTGCCAGTCTGTGGCTCAGTAGGAAGAGGAGATGTGGGCAGCCTGATTCCAGGTCAGCCTTCCTCAGATGAGCAAGGTGGCTTTCCCAGCATGGGTTTTTACCATCTCTTTGTCATCTCTTGAGCAAAGCAGAGGGACCAACCAGGGGAACCAGCAGAGGAGCAACTCCTGAAAGCAGGAGTTGTTCAGAGTGTTCTGAAGCCTGGGGGAGAGCAGCTACGCTTACCTGTCACAGAAGGGTAAACCAACAGAGAACCCCAAGCATATGTTAGGAAGCTGGTGAGCTACAACAAACACGTACTTGGTTTAATCCCTCAGGTTCTTTTTTGACCTCATCCCTCAGCAGGGAGCTTCTGCGGGATCATCTTTGAGCAGCAGAGATATGGGGGCTGTTGAACGGCTTTGCCGTGTAACACCTCACTCGCTGTGAGCCTGTTCTCACTCCTGCTGGGGTTTCTGACCGAGGTTTCCGACAGGGTCCTGGAGAAGACCTCAGCACCACTGCAGGAAGGCTGGGGCTGGTGTCAGCCTCCCAGTGTGAGGGTTACAGCTTTGAGACCAGGAGCCACTGTGTGGAGCTGAGAAAATGAGCCCACTGAAGTGACAAATGGGATTTCTCTGCTGCCTCTTTCCCCATCAGTGACCAGCATCTGGAAACCTTGTCTCTTTGGCAGTGAAGCATTAATCAAAGCTGCTGGCTGTGGGCAGAACTCTCTGTCGGTCTTGTGGCAGCAGCAGATCTTTCCTAGCCCATAATAATGGCACAAAACCCTGCTGGCAAAGAGTTAATGGACGGGGTGTCAGGCACGGAGGTGAACCTGCACAATTCAGGTCCCTCAGTGCTCTTCAGAACTCCTTCTGGAGCTGATGGGTGTGGACAGGACCCCCAGGTTAGCGTGAGCAGCAGCAGGTTTGGGGGGGGCTGCAAGAAGAGCAGGTAACTAACCCGAGGTTTCAGTTCCATCCCTGCCTCCTGCGAGCTGCATGCTCCGCCTCACACCTGATGGGAATGCGTGTGAGCACCCTGCTGTGCTTCTGAGCATGACAAACCTGCCCGCCCAGCTCTGCCTCTGCATGAGCCTTGCGACTCAGTTTACCTTGCGCAGAAGCGTTGGGAGCGCTGGGAATGCTGCAGTAGGGACCGAGCTGCTGGGCCATTGGAGGATTGCCTCAACCCAAACTGGGGCTGGTTTTATTTCACCTGTCCCAAGCTTCAACTCCTAGCAGTGTGCTTGAGAGAAACAGACGGAAATGTCTCTGTGCTGGTACTCACCAGCTTTTAGAAGAGGGAAGGAGCCAAGACTCCAGCCTCTTCCCAGCACAGTCTGTCTCTAACACAAGGCTGGGTCAGGGATGTGAGCAAGGCCAGGACACCACACTCCACATATCCTTGGGGGGGGGGGGGGGAGGCCTTGATTGCTCTGCTTTAGCCATGTGCCCCTGGGATGCAGTGCAGTGATGAGCATGGTCGTGCTCAATCTCCTCTGCAGGCCATGGGAGAGAACTCACCCCTGTTTCATGGAGGGGTGGGTTCCCTCCAGTTTCATAGATGCACAGAATCCTAGCCTGGTTTGGGTTGAAGGGACCTTAAAGCTCCTCCTGTGTCCAACCTGGCCAGGGATGGGGCAGCCACAGCTTCTCTGGGCACCCTGTGCCAGCGCCTCAGCACCCTCCCAGGGAAGAGCTTCTGCCTTAAGAGCTCATCTCAGCCTCCCCTCTGGCAGCTGAGTTTGATATCAGCGTTGCACAGGATTGCTGTGGCTCTAGGGATGTTCTGTGAGCTTTGTGCTCCCTCCTGGTGTCCTTCCCTAGAGCTCCACCCCAGCTGCAGCAGTGAGGAGCACGGGGCACAGCCGCTGGTGTGGTGGCTTCACACGCATCCCATGCTTGGGAAGGAGCTGCTGCAGCCTCTGGGCTGAGCACATCACAACCCCGTGAACAGCAGTTACAGCTTGGGAAGCATTGTCAAACTGCTTCTAATCTTCTCTTTTCTCTTTCTCCTCCCTTCCTGATGCAAGGAATTGTGGAAACGTGTTCTGCTCCAGTTGCTGTAACCAGAAGGTGCCCGTTCCCAGTCAGCAGCTCTTTGAACCCAGCAGAGTCTGCAAATCCTGCTACAGCAGCTTGCACCCCAGCAGCTCCAGCCTTGACCTCGAACTGGATAAACCCATCACTGCCACCTCAAACTAAAGTTCCAGCCTTGAAGCGGCGCGGGGCAGCCGTGCCCATTCCCCCCAGCAGCCAGGCAGGAGGATTCCCGGTGGGCTGTGGCTGGGACTTCGAGGGAGCCAAATGTGCACGTGGGAGGTTGGGGCCTGGAACACTGCTCAGCAGGACAGACCTCGAGGATGTGCCGCTGGATTCTGGGATTCTCCTTTTCCAGCTCTTCCCCTTTTCCTTTCTGTCCTATTTGTGTGTATGTGTCTACGCGTGCGTGTGTGTGTGTATATACATAATAATATATATATGTTCGTTTGCTGAAGGTTGTGGGATGGGAGCTGGCGCCAGAACCAGCTTTCCCCTTGTATTTAACTGTCCCACTGCAGAGCTGTTGCAGACAGACAATTCCGGGCGGGGGGTGGCAAGGAGAAGAGGGCAATGAATCCAGCCAGTGTGCGGAGCGTGAATTCCTGTAGCGTCAGTGCTAGCGCTTTCAATCACTCCTGTTACTTCCAAACAAGAAACTGCTGTTTGGGAACCTGTTGCTGCTAGAAGAAATGGGAATCTCTTTCCCAAGAGAGCGCTCTCCCTCTCTGTTCTTAGAGTGGGCTTAGTTACCCTCAATCAGTCGCAGAGCTCTGCTTGCACACACACCGGGGTGCTTTGTTGCCGGCAGCTTGGAGCGGGAGCGCCTGGCTAGCGCTGGCAGAGGGAAGCACGTGCTTGTTGGGAGAAGGGGTTGGAGTGGCTGTGATGGGCTTTCCTCGGGTGCCTCTGAGGTTCTGCCAATGCAATCCATTACTGAAACCCAAGTGCGGAGTAAGAGACCTCCGAGTCCCCCCTGGCCCCGGCTGGGGGGGTTACTGGGTGTGGAGCTGCCCCAGGGCAGGGCAGTGGCTGTGGCTCACACAGGCACCACCGTGCTCTGGTCTAGAGCCATGTCCGAGGCTGCCCCCAGAAGAGCAGAGCAGCGGTGAGGCGCTGGGCTCGCCCCGTGGCAGCGCTCTGGTGCTCATCTCCTCCATTGCAATCTGTATCCGATAGACTCCAGATAGGAAAATCCTGCCTGAGGGTTTTACAAAGCCCGGAAATCCATCATGGATTCCCCTCCTTCCTTCTGCCCCAATCCGAGTCACTTTTCAGGTCACCTCATTGAAGTCTGACTATCCCTCTCTAAGTGAGTGTCGGGGAGTCCTCCCGTTCCCTTTGGATAGAGCCTGCGTAGTGCAATCGGGCAAGGAAGAAACAGATCCTGCTTTGCAGTGTGCTGCCTGGGCACAGTCCCAGCCTCTTGATACGCTCAAGAATCCTGCTGGAGTATTTGGGAGTGCTAGATACAAAAGCTCAGAATCTCAGAAGCTTTGGGAAGGGAGTGCTTGGAATGTCGGAATCCCATCATCCAAAGCAAGTATTGCACAGAGAAAACCATCTCGGAGTATTCCTTAGGTCTGATGGGGAATGTCAGGGTGTTTTATTGTTGGCTTTGAATTTTCCCCCTCCCGGTGAGCATCGTTCTGATGCAAGCTGGAGATTCATGGGACAAGCAGGAATGTGCAGGGGCTGGTGCAGCTGCACAGCCTGCATCCATGCGGGAAGGGGCTCCGGTGAGGAAGCATCTTGGGCTCTCCCCTAGCATGGGTCTGAAACATCGCTCAGCCCCTCAGGGGCGCAGGGCACGGATAAAGGCGCTTGGATCCGAAGTGTTTGTTCCTGACCCAGCACAGGGCCAGGCCATGGCTCCGGGTGAAGCGGGAGCAGCCAGAGCAGGGAGAGCGCGACGCCGCCTCCATCCCAGCTCCTTCCCAGGGGGATGCTTTGAGATCTGCCTCTGGGAGCCGTGGGGTGGCTTTGGGGCGAAAGCAGCCGGAAACCAGATTGTGCAGTTCTAATGCCAGGTGCCAAGAGGTTGCGATACGGGTGTGGGTCTGGGATGTACAGTGTGAATAAACGCTTGCAGCTCTTCAGTCCTTTTTTGATCCATGAAGCACTTTTTTATTGCTGTTGTTGTTTGTACGTACCGGAGGGCCCGGGCCCGGAGCTGTACAGACGCCGCTGCCCCCGAAGCCAGCAGAGTGCTCCTCTATTTTTCATTTTTGTCAAAGCCAGAAGTAAATACTTTAGAACTGTTAAATATATAAATAAAGGTGAATAAAGTTCAGCCTTTTGCATGGGAGCGGTTGCTGACCCTGTCCTTTCTTACCCTCCTTCCCTGCCCTTTCCAGGCGATGGGGCTGAGGCTCAGCACAACCACCCAGGAGCTCTCCTGGCGCTCTCTTTGCCACTGGGTGTCTTGGTGCGGGTGTCCCGGGGATGGGAAAAGCACCAACCCCCGGTGCCATCAGCACAGTCCAAGGTGGGAGCTGCCCGAGGGCTTTGTCTTCCTCAGCACCTCCTTTTCCCCTTTCCCCTCAGGCAGCCATCGCGTTCCAAAGCGCTGATCTGGAGCCATTGGCTGGAATGCGGAAGCGGTCGGGATCAGCCCGGAGCTCGCCTGCTCTCAGTGCCCTTTGGCAGAGGGAGCTCCATGTCTCCCTGCCCCTCGCCACAAGGGAGATGGTTGGAGCTCCGTGCTCCCTTGCGGCCCCTTTTGCCTTTCTCTGTGCTCAGTGGTGGAGCTGCGGCTGGTGGGGAACAAACCAAACTCGGGTTTAACAGCTTCTGATCCCTTCCCAGAGGGTGCAAAACTGCTCCTTGCCCTGCAGTCCCCCACAGCAGCGGCTGCTGCTCCTGCTTGGCCACACACGCTCCTCCCTCCGCTTCCTTTTCACTGTTGGGGGTTGAGAGAGGGTTTGCTCCCCGTTCTCAGGGGCTGAGGAGCTCCCCCAGCACGTGTGGGTTACCTGGGGCCAGGCCCGCTCTGAGCACACGACATCGGGCACAATTGCTTGTGAATGTCACCGGGTTGATGTAGCCCATTAAAGCTGCAGGTTCTGCGCAGAGCTGTGGGCACAGAGCTGTGGGCACAGAGCTGTGGGCACAGCTGAGCTCCCCTTTGCCCCTGCAGGGACAAGAAGCATGTCTGATGTTTTGCACTGTTAAGAACATGGAAAGGAACCACAGGGTTTGATTTTCCCTTCGCTCCTTCCACACCCGAGTTACCCCCAGGTACTTTCTCAGCCTCTCTGGTGCAATGGCTGTAGCTGTTGTGTCCCCACCGCTACTCCCAGCCCCGGACACGGCGCTGGTGGTGGTGTGGCCATGGGCTCCAGCTGAGCAGCTCTGCTGGGGGAGCTCATGTCCTGGTTATCTGCGCTTCCTCATGAACCTCCTTCCCTTCCGGCACAGCTCTCAAACAGGAGAGCCTCAAGGGGAGTGGTGCTGTCAGCTCAGTGTGCCATGTCCGTGCTGTCCTTCGGCCTCCTTGCATGGAGGTGGCTGCCCGGAGTCTCACACATAGAATCCAGCCTGGGTTGGGTTGGAAGGGACCTTAAAGCTCCTCCAGCTCCAACCCCTGCCACGGGCAGGGACACCTTCCACTAGAGCAGCTTGCTCCAAGCCCCTGTATCCAACCTGGCCTTGAACACTGCCACGGATGGGGCAGTGCCAGTGGCAGAGGAGCACAGCAGTGTTTGTGCACTCGCAGCCAGCCCGGCCCCTGCTCACGGCGGCGATGGCACCGCAGCCATCAGCAGAACCAGCTTCATTGCGGGGCTGAGGAACCGCGGTGCGCAGGGTGGAAACCAACAGCTCTTGGGTGGTGAAGGGAAGAGGGGAAGAGGGTGTCAGAGCCGCTCCTCTACCCCAGAGGGGCTGTTGGTGTGGGACGGAGGGAGTGTGAGCCCTTGGGAGGCCGCACAGGCCAAAAGCCACGTGCAGGAGAGCTGATCCCGAGCTGCCTTGGCAGGGGCGGGCGGGTGTCCTGTGCTGGGTCTGCAGTCAGCCTCTGACAGGGCCCCAGCTCCCCGGTGTGAGCCCTTGAGGAAGCCGTGCCCAGGGTGAGCTGGAGGGCGCTGTCCTGGGCTGTACCTGAAGGAGCCGCTCAGCAGTGCCAAGGTGAGGCCACTGCTGCCATGTGTGCTGGGGAGCAGGACCCGCTCCGGTTTGACACAGCCCCCAGGGCTGCCCTCAGCCAGGTTCCATCGCGGGCTCCTGTGCTCCATGGAGGTCCCTGATGTGCTTAAAGAGTACAAGCAGTGCCTGAGGCTGGGCTGGAGAGTGAGGAACGTGAATGGTGCCTGGGCCCAGGGCAGGGCCCAGGAGGAGCCTGGCAATACTGCGCAGTCCTGCTCGGGTGCTCTGTTACAGAGGGGCTCCACCGGTGTCAGGATGCAGAGAGAGAAGCATCACCTCCCACCCCAGCATCCATCTGCGCTGCTGCCCCTGCACCCCACGGGCACAGCGAGGAGCAGTTACTCCAGGCAGAGGAGTAACAACCCCCATCCTTCCCTTGGCACACGCAGCACCGGCGGCAGCTCAGGTCATTGCGTTTTGGGGTTTAAGATCACCCCATTCCTCAGACTTTCACCTCTTCAAACGCTGCCCAAGTTTTATCCTGCTGTAACAAGGACCTTTTTAAGCCAGTGTCCCCTGGTTTCACTGCTCACTGAGTTCTCTGCAGTGGCAACATCTGCTTGTGCTTTGCTGGGGGTTTGGGTGTATCCAGATGACAGCCGGAGCCTTGATTAATGACTTCAAGCACATTGAATCTCCTAAGCCTGGGCAGCAGGAGCTGCTCAGCAGCAGCATGAAGCGTTAGGCCCTGGTGCTTGTTTGTACCAGCGTTTACTCTGCTGCAGCCTCAGAGTGAGTATTCCCATCTTCATAAAGCTGTTGTTTTCCCACCTGCTGACAGCTTCACAGCCCCTCGGGTCTGTACCAGAGCTTCCGTCGGGATCCCCATCCGTGGGG
The DNA here is from genome assembly GCA_009867235.2 of Psittacus erithacus. Taxonomy (NCBI): domain Eukaryota; kingdom Metazoa; phylum Chordata; class Aves; order Psittaciformes; family Psittacidae; genus Psittacus; species Psittacus erithacus. The sequence goes on along the minus strand of WYDI02008341.1, from coordinate 6,058 downwards.
CTGAATTTGAGGCAAATCATGGCTCATGTGTTAGGAAAACTTAATCCTGGTGTTCAGGAATCCATGAGGACTCCATGGGGAAGGGGTGAGGTGACCGCCGTGGGGCAGCGCTGGGGATGAGAACAGACGCTTGGTTCCTCAGTGGCTGGCTGCCGGTCTTAGCAGCTTCCTAACGAAAATCCTGTGCTCATCAGGGTAACACCAGGCAGGAAGAGGGACGGGCTGAGGGTGACGGGACACAGACACGATGGAGGCGTTTGCTTCGGTGGGGGGTTACGGGGTTTCAGTCCAAAACAAAGGGCAGAATTCATGTCACATGGAATCCCAGCCTGGTTTGGGTTGGAAGGGACCTTAAAGCTCCTCCAGTTCCAACCCCTGCCACGGGCAGGGACACCTTCCACTAGAGCAGCTTGCTCCAAGCCCCATCCAACCTGCCCGTTCGTACCAGTTCTGGTACCAACTCCCATGGTTTTGATGTCACTGGAGGGATGTGATTGAAGTGACCTCCTCCCTGGCTCAGCTCCGCACAGCAGTGCCCGGGTGGACACTGACCATTGACTGTATCCATACGGGAAGTGCAGGAGGGTGAGAACGTTCCTCTGGCCCTCAGCTGAGCACGGGGATGAGGCACCCACAACCATGCGCATGAAGGTAAAGCTTCTGCTCCAGGTTGGTTCAGAGTGAAAGCAAAGCTCGTGTGAGACAAAGCAGAACGTAAAAGGAACAATCCAGAGCAGGCAGCAGGCTGTGCAGTGCCCAGTGACCACCCTGCTCTGGGGACGTTGGGGTTACAAATGCTCTGGTTTAGCCAAATGTTCCCTCAGGACCAGCTGCCAAGAGGCTGCGTGTGTGATGGGATGCGGCCCCCACATCAAACCCCATCCCAGCAAGCGCCAGGGTGGACGGTGGTGCGCGGCACTGGGAAGCAAGGAGGTGAACAGGGAAAATGGGTGGGTTTCTGTGTTTAATCAGCTTCAACTGACTTTCAGTTTGACTTTAGTCACTCTAATAAGAACACCAACCGGTACCTGCGGAGCTGCTGCTTCAAGTCATGGTAAGCCCATGCCCATGCCTCACACTGGACCTTGAGGCTGTGGCTGTGGCAGCAGATCGTGGCACGAAGCAGCAGTGTTGCACTGGAGCAGCTCAGGACGGGCCTGGCCGGGCTGCTGGTGCCACATCCCCACCGCGCCGCAGGATTTGGGATCGCAGCCTCCGGAGCTGGACCTGCAGGGTCAGAGCCTGCTGCTGCAGGCAGGGCTGTCCCCGTCCACCAGCGCCCCGTCCACCAGCGCGGCCTCCGCCTCGTAGCTGCCATTGTCCAGCTCCACGGCCACAGGACACAGCTCCTGGCTGCACCACCTGCACAGAGGGCACACAAGGGTGGTCCCAGCCCCGGCGTGCAGCCGGTGCTGCTCTCACCATGAGGGCTGCCCCAGCGGCATCCCTCTCACCACTGCCCGTGGCGTGTTAACAGCAGCCAGCCCAGAACACTGCTTGTCCCCATCTGTGAGCATACAGAGCTTGGGTGAGGGGTCAGACCGCTCACAGAGGCACAGCAAAGCTGCATTGCCCATGGAACCCCCTAGGCCAGACCCAGAGGAGGGTTTCACTCACCTTTGAGCAGCGGCGATGTCTGCGGAGGAGGCAGCAGGCCGAGCTGCGTGTTCAATTAGAAGAGCTCCTGTGGAAGGAAACACCGGTGTTCCTGGCTCCCTCGGGAGCAGCATGGGGTTACATCAGCAGCACTGGCCAGGCTGAGCTGCCTCCGTTTGGAAGAAGAGGGGGACTCAGCTTCCTTCCACAGCACCCTTTACCCCACAGATGTGAATCCCGGCCATGCCAGGCCAGCTTCCCAGCCCTTTCCAGCTCTGAAATCCATCACTTCCCTTTCCCCCACCTGTGTAGATCCTCGCCAGGGTGAAGGAGAAGTCTCTTGCTGCCAGCTCCATCATCAGTGGCCCCTTGGAACCAGCTGCTCGCATGAACTGCTCCAGTCTCCCCAGTGCAGCCCGTGTCTGCCCCACAGCGGGCTCCAGGCCCCCAGTGCTCGAAGCCAGATCCAGTTTTCTCTGTCAGGAAAACAATGAGAGGAAGAACCACGATGTGTTTACCTCCTGCACGGGAAGGGGCCGCTGGGCTCGTGTTGCCAAAAGGAAGCTCACAGCCCGGCTGCGAGCGTGGAGAATTCCTGCGTGCCAGAGCCCCTGTGATGCTGCTCCTGCGCTGGTTTTCCAGCTGCGCGTGGGGACCACATCCCAGCCCCAGGTCTCTCTGTGGACCTGCATCAGGTTCTAATCCTCCTGGTTTTACACTCCCACAAAGGCGCCAGAGCTGTGGCCAGGCAGGAAAAGTCAGGTTTAAAGGAGCTTTACCCTGCAAGTGGTGTCAGTGGGACAGGCCCCAGGACCAGAGGGGCTCTCTTCTGATGGACATTGGGCATTTAGCTGTGCCTCAAAGCCCCCCTGGTCGAGGTAAGCTGCTGTGCCTCCAGTGTCCCAGATACCATGTGAAAGCACAGGTCATACCCTGCTGGGAGTCTAAACCAGCCGCTTTGGACACGGCTGCCTGGATGAACCAGAGGGGCTGTAGCCTTTAATGTGACTGCTCATCACTGCCCTTTCCGGCTCTGTGCTTGCTCATGTGCCAAACAGTCCCATTCCAGGCTAATCACAGCATCCCAGCCTGGTTCGGGTTGAAGGGACCTTAAAGCTCCTTCAGTCCCAACCCCTGCCACGGGCAGGGACACCTTCCACTAGAGCAGCTTGCTCCAAGCCCCTGCGTCCAACCTGGCCTTGAACACTGCCAGGGATGGGGCAGCTGCTGTTGCTGTAGGTCCCTTCCAACCCAAACCAGGCTGTATGGGCTGTATCCACCTGGAGCTCCCACCAGGACTGAGCAGGATTCCAGGGCTGTCCTCACACTCACTCTTCTCACCATGTGTTCTCCAGAGGCTCTGCAGACCAATGACCTCTGGGCAAGGGGGCTTGTAACAAACTTCCATGTGCATCACAACCCCTAAAATCCATTGTCTCATGTGAGGATGGGGAAGTCCTCTGCACTCCCCTGTTCTTGGGGATAACTGGGACATGGGGTCCTGCTCCCAGATGACAGCTCTGGATAGATACTGCACTGTGATTAACAGCAACTGGCACAGGATAAAAGCACAGGTAGGTGATAGCAGGGTCAGGGAGGACGTTACCCTGAGGTAATGACCCTCAAAAAACCAAGTGCTGGTTCGTACCAAGTACTGATGCTGCTTCCTCCAAAGCTTGTCATGGGCACAAATCCTGCACACTGAGAACCTCGATGGGCAACCGTAAGATGATGTGTACTCATTTCATGTGCATCAATAAAAAGGAAATGGATTGGGACAGTAAAAATCCCTTTATGCAGGGCCAAATGCTGTCCTCACCAGACAGGAGTGGGAAAGGTGCTTCCAAATGAGGCAGACTCCACAGACCCTGAGAGTCTGAACACCCGGAGCTCAGTGAGAGGTTGTTCATCTCCTGTGAGTGAAGCACTGATGCCGCTGTAGGAACTCAGCACCTTCCTGCCCAATGCAGCAGGGATGCACCCTGCAGGAATCCCCCTGCTCTGCCCTTCAGTGCCCGCCTGCCCATGGTGAGAGGGAGAAGCTGTGACCTGTGCAGGGTAAATGTGCCAGTCTGCGCTATCCAGAACCAGTGCAGCAGCACTGCTCCCAGCTCAGCCTCTCCCAGGCACCCCCCGAGGAAGTGGAGGCAGCCAAGAGGAGCAGCAGATGGAGTGGCACTTACTGGAATGTGGAGACCTCTGAAGTCAGTGCTCATTTGTCAGCCTCCAGTCTCATCCACAGCGTGATTTGTGGGAGGAGGAGCTTGCTAATGAAGACATCTCAGTACTTGGGGTTACTGCTGTGCTTTGGATCTCACTGCTGTGTTCTCTAATGCTTCCATTAAGAAGCTGGAGGGACCCCTCAGCTACCCCAGGGAGATGCTCCAAGGACTGAGTAGGGGGATTGGTTCAGAGTGGTGTTAAGTGTAAGACCGTGCAGGCTGGTGTCATCCAAATTACTTTTAGAGCCCACCACTGGCTCCCTTCCTCCTCCATTTCAGTGTCAGACCAAGATGCTCTTTACCAACAGCCTCTTGCTCCTGTGCTTTTGAAACCTGAACAACTGCCAGTGCTGTACCTCTCAAAGAGCAGCCCGTAGGTAAAGCCAGAGAACAGCAGATCTAAACAGGCAGCAGGGGAACTCTTTTGGCTTTCTCCATCCTTTCAGTGGGAATCAAAGTGACGCAGTGGGCAGCCCTGTGAAGCTTCACTAGCAGTGCACAAGCAGTCTTGTGTTTTCCCAGCAAAGAAACAAAACCACAGAATGATTTTGGGGTCAGGAAGGTGACTCCTTCGCAGTAAAAGTACATTTACAGAGGTACCTGTCACGAGGAGCTCCCACAATGCAAAACCTCTTCACTGCTGAGGTGGAAGTATCTGCAGTTTCTGCAGCACATGGATCCCAGGCAAGCACTGCCTGAGTTCTGCTTTGTCAGCGCTATTTACAGAGCAGGATGAAAGGACACCTCCTGAATACCTGTCGAAAGCTTTCACCCTGGTCACGTCCCCTGCCAGCCTCAGCAGGAGCAGAAACCCCAAAGAGAACTCTGCCACCATGGGCACATTAGGCTGAGCTCACCTGCACTGAGGAGAGGAACGCGGTCATCACCTGCCCTTGGCTCTTGCTGAGGGATCGCAGGATATCGAGGGACAGGATGTTTGTTGTTCCCTCCCATATGGACAGCACCTGTGGGTGGAAGAGCATGAAGGAGCCACTTGGAGCCACTGCAGTACAGAAAGGGGAACATGAGGAACTAAAGACATGAGGCAGAGCTAAGGGATGCCAAGAGAATCTCCAGGGATGCCTCAGCACAAGCGGAAATGGGCAGTGGTGATGGGAGCTGGGAGACAACCCCAGCAGCAGGAACAAACCACACATCCCCTCCCTGGTGATGGCTGGGCTCAGCAGGAAGGCAGCTAGGGAATTGCTGCCACACCTGAAGGAATGTGTTCTTCTCCCTTGAGCACGTCTTCAGGGGCAACCATGCAGTACTGGCGGGGGAGTAGGACGCATACAGGAGCTTCTCCTGTTGCTTTCTTACCAGAGCATCACGAACAATGACTGGCAAGCCTGTATCCTCCATGTAACCTTGTCCTCCAAAACTCTCCATTGCCTCAATAACCACAGCAGAAGCCTGCAAAATGCAGAGAGCTGACATGATCCATGCTGCGGACAGGGAAAGAACCACCAGAAACGTCTCATGGCACACAGCAGTTCCTGCTGGGATGGCACTGACTGGATCCCACTGATGCGCTGAAGCAGATGCAGGAGGCGGAGCTTGGGAGTGAAGGTGGAGTAACAACGAGACAGGATGGGCAGGAGCAGTCAGACCTCGGGAGAAGACCCAGATTGATCCTGTCTCAGTACAGCCCTCTCCACGTAAGGATAAACCTGTGGCTTCCTTGGTACATGGGTGTGTATGTCTCTAATCCAGGAGTCTTTGTCTTCTACTTACCTATGGTGTGTAAGCTCCTGTGTGTTTAAGCTGAGGGCAATTAGAACAGGCCAGACCCCTGACACTAAAGGCTGATGCTAAGCTGTTCTCATCTATTTATCCCTAATTAGAGGAAAGAAATCCCCCATGGCTCGGTCCCACACCCCAGTCTGTGGGGAGCAGCCTCAGCACCACTCCTTTGTGGCCTGGGGAGTCCTTCTCCCAGTTCTGTGGCTGTTCAGATCAGATGGCAGATCTGTAGCCTTGAGAGCAAAGGGACAAGTCTGCTGCCCATAGAGTCCAACCTCAGTGCAGAGCACTAACTGCTGCAAGTCTGCAGCTCGAGGCCATTGCTGGTATCTCCTGCTACCACTGCCCATCATGTTGTGTCCATCACACCCCCTTCCAGCTCTGTGCTTGCTCACGAGCCCCACAGTCCTGCTCCAGGTTAATCACAGAATCCCAGCCTGGTTTGGGTTGGAAGGGACCTTAAAGCTCCTCCAGCTCCAACCCCTGCCACGGGCAGG
>WYDI02008340.1:0-85551 GCA_009867235.2 Psittacus erithacus | reverse complement strand
AATCTAAAAATATAATTATAAAAATAAAATATTAAAAAAACCTTCATAATTTTCCACTTGAAAGTCAGGTGAAAATAAGGTATCTTTTAATTTTGTTTCTGTTTACAGTAGTTTAAGTTGGCATGAATTTAGCAGGACTTCAAAACTTTTAATATTTTAGGCACTATCTTCTGTCTCTTCTATAGATAGGTCTTAATTACACTCTATTCCTTGCATGAAGTTTCCCTCTCTTGTTCTTCTTTCCTGTGTGTTTTAGAGACCTTTAATATTCATCCTTTCTTTTAAGAGGATAACTGTGCACAGGTCTATCTTTTGGAATTCATGAAAGTCTTATCCTTAATGGTTTTACCCCCCCCCTTTTTTTTTTTTACGCCTAGCAAATAGTGTCTTAGTTTTAATTGTAAAGGCCCCATTACAGTTACCTTTCAGACAATTTAAATGCTTCCCCATAAACTAAGAATGAGAAATGGTTGGTGGAAATTAAGAAGGATGTTTTTTCCTTTCCAGTTTTCTGAAGTCTCTGAAGCTTCTTTTCAAAAATCTGCTGTAACTGGATCTTGTACAGGCACAGCAAATGACCCAATAAGAACTGGAAAAATTAAACTGCTAAAAGAATCAAAGCAAGAGTGAGCTCTGTGACAGACAGCAGGTATTTGGGGAAATTAGAGAATATTCTTTGCTTGTAAATCAATTACTTAAAAAATTTACTTTGTATCCTATTCTTACTGGAAACATGTGAAACAAAACCATAAATAAACCAGCTTTGAAACTTGCAACCCCAAATCTAGGCAGAATGAAGACACAGCCCCGTTTGGAACATACACATTAACCATTATGGATGCCGTGTTCCTATTAGAATGTATTCTCACACAGTATCCAAGTTTATCAATCCTGGCCTCAATTCAAATATGCAGTTAGATGCCTTACTAAGTGCTTCGCTAAATTGAGCCTTTAATGCTATTTAAAACTAACTTAATATAGAAAAGAGGTATAGATTAACTGACACATCTATTACCTTTTTTATTTCAATCACCTCTATTTAAGTGCACCACTATCTGGGGAATATAAAAAAAGGGAAGCAGCAGGGGAAGGGGGGGAAATCCCAGTAAGTTCTGTTTGACTTGAAATTGCAAATTCAAGCATAAGACCATTTCAGACCTCAGACTGTCCGATTCATCCAGTCTCACATAATACATTCACTAGTTAAGTCTTACTCCCTATTACTCCTTAACAGTGGTTGTGCCTTTTATTGAATTTCTCACAGCAAATTGTCTAAAACTGGCTTTGAATGACTGTGTGGCTCCTGGAGTTGATTTGGAAATCTAGAAAACAAGACACGCATCAGCATTTGAGCAGCTGGCCACAAAAATGACAGTTTTATGCAGGAACTCCGTGGTATAGGCAGCACTGCCAAAATTCAGCTCACTCTTATACCATCTGATGTCTTAACCATGAGACCCTCCTCTGTCTTTGTCCAATGCCTTGTCATTCACACTTTCCCACTCTTGTGACAAGAAGAAATTTAGAGATGAGATGTTCCTAAAGTACAGTACATGCACCATTAGTGGGATGCTGGCTACTTTAAAATGATAAATGAAGGCTGCCTGCACAGCCTAGCACCTCCTTTGAAGTATGGGAAGCTTGTATGAAGCCAGGAACTGCTGCCACACTGCTGGCTCACTGCAAGGGTACAAAAAAAGTGAACCCCCTACCTAGGGATTTTCTAAGAGAGGGCACTAAACATATGTTAGGTCCCAGAGGCTGTTGCCATGAGTGTTGTTGCCCAGAAGAGGGGAGTTGAAGATAGTGGCAGCTGGCATGAACCCCTGGGAAGAGAAGGTTGCCTAGGGCAGCCAAGTGTCTGCTACAGCATTGTGCAAGCAAATCATCTCAGGAATATCTGCGATCCTCTCACTCACTACTTATCCCTGATTCATCCCATAAACACCATTGTTTCACCACAGGTGTGTTTCTTCTGGGGAAAAAAAAAAAAAAAAAAAACAAAACCAACAAACCAAAAAACAAAACCCACCCCAATATTTACCATTTATTAGAAGATTTTGCAGAAAGATATACATCCAAGAAAGCAGAATTAAAGTAACACATGCAACCTTAATTTCAGCCAACCTTTGAGTTCTGGTGGCTTGGCTCTGCCCTTAACATGTCTTTTGAAGTGCATTGTGTAAATGCAGAGTTTCTTCAACTTTAGAAGGAAAAAATTTAATCATAGATCAAACCAGGAAGTCAAATTCCATTTTTTGTGGCAACCTATTCACAAGTGCACACCTGAGAGAAAAGAGTAAGAATATTAACACTCAGCTCTGTTGCTTGAATCAGTCAAGAAACCAGTGCATACGCATCCTCTTTTGCAGTACCCTAGACTAGGCAAGAAAAAGGAACCCACGAATCTTGTGCTCCAGGCAGGGTACTGGAAAGCAACAGCATCCAACAGCTAAGGACCTCTCCACCATCTTGTCCTCATTACCTCTCTGTCTCAGTATTTCCTTTTCTTGTGTTTACAGCAAGTCTGGCCCTATTTCCTTCTTGCCTGTTTTGCTGTTTATACTTGACACATGAATCAGAACGGTGGCCAAACTTCACTTACCCATCCTCCTCTGCTGCATGGTCCTTAGAAGCCTTCCAGAGGGTTGGACAAACATGAGAGGGTCTACCTTATCCATTCATTCATCCTTCAATTGAAATCAATGGGACTCACTGGTGCATTTAAGATTGTATGTGCTGATACATACTAGTATGCAAAATACACTCGCATACCCAGTCTTTCTTCAACCTTATGTTTTCTACATTTAAAGAGGCTTAGCTCACTTTATTTTTTCCCTGTTTTCTGCCTCTCTGCCAAACAGAAGACACATCCACAATCAAGTGAGTCCACATTCCCCAACATACAGTTTGGGTTGAGACAGAACAAAAGAAATAACTTCTTCCAAGTGGTACACAGTGCAGTTCTGGAGTCAGGGCAATTAGGCCTACAACTGACAAAAGAAAGTGACTTCACATCCCAGCTGAAGAGAGCAAATGGAACAAGATGTGATGCAAGAATGACACAGCTGGAAACAAAACAAAGACATGCCATTTTTCATAATAATGCAGATGTTAAGATATTCAAAATATTTTTAGCATGTACTAGGGAACACAAAAAAGAAAAACCCTATTGGGAATAGCATTCCAGATCTACATTGTTCCCCTGTTTTTCATGAAGTATACAATAGTGTGATTCCTTCCCTTTCTATGAATTTAAACACTTAGCTCTGAAACAAATCTGTAATTTTTCCAGGAAAATATCAGCATGTTCACTATTTTTAAATATATTCTACAGAATTTTACCTGAAGCAACCTGTTCAACACTCGACAGTGGTTTTCTGCTTTCAGATGCCTTAATAGTTTGAAGACGGATCTCCTCTCAGTCACAACTAGGTCTAAGCTTTCACACTTTCACTCCATTTTTAATTCTGAGTTCTAGTATTTTGCACACTTAAGTCTCAAAAACTCGAAGTAACATAACTCATAGTTTGCATCATTTATTTTTAGGTCGATTTAACACTGCAGGAGTTGATCATGTGTATTCACTCCACTGTTTGTTATCATCTTTTTCCACTGCCCTCTCCTCCAGAAACTGAGTTTATCTACAGCTGGGAAATCTTCACATCCTTCAGTTGCTGAGAAAGGTAACTGCCCCTTCTCTGTTACATTTGACCAGGCCTTCTGCATACACACTAATGAACTATACAGTAAAAGACAATGATCAGTCATACCATGACAGTAGTTCTGCAGTCCCAAGCCATACCAGATTGTAAGACCTTGTGCCTTGCTTACTGTCACTCTGGGCCATCTCGACTGAACATGCCTTGCATGATAGACCCCTGCTGTGCATTTTCCTTTGTCCCTTTGCAGCTCCCAATGACAAGATCAGTTTCATGCTTTGCAACTCTGCTCCCTTTTCCCAAAGGGCAAAACCAAAGCACAAATGCAGCATGGCAGGGGGATGTGAATTCCCCTACCCATCCAGAAATGGTCTGCTAGGGTAAGCAACTTGATATCCCAGGGGGACAAATAAGGGAGTCCCAGTATTCCCACTATAAGTTGATTCTCCAGTTTTCAACACTTCCTCAAGAACTACAGTCTATGGCCACCTAACAAACTGGACTAACTGAGGAACCCAGACAAGGCTCCCAGCCTCTCCAAACTCCACTCCACACTCAAGAGATGTGACAGCATGGCACTGTTAAATAGCACGATGTTATGCTTCCTGCCCTAGCCCTGCACACATCTTGTGAGACCGCAACAGCATCACCCTTTATTTGCCTATGGGGGCTCTGTACATCATAGCAGTGCAAATTCACAAGAGCACAACCCAGCCCGTGCAAATCCCGGATGCTCCCTCAAAGCATCAGACTTCCCAAACATACATTATATACACAGTCTGTATCTTTATCTGTCCTCTGGGATGGGAAGACAACTGCCAGAAATGGGCAATTACTCGTTAGGTAATTCACACCGCTTGTAAGCAAGCCTCAGTTATCCCCAGCAACAACTCATACAGGTAAGGAAGGGACCCACACAAACTGAATTATGCTGGTGGTGACAGCCCATATGCAGGCATAGTGTTTTCCTGAGGAGCAATACACAGAGTGACAACAGAGGGGCTGCAGTGAAAACAGCAGCAGCAACAGGTATCAGCTATCTCTGAATCCATGGTCTACACTGAAGAAGCCTCTGGGAGAAAGGGTTACATGAAGAATCCTGTCAAGCCACATACAGACTTCAGCAGCTGAGCAGCCCTAGTCTAGTTTATATTGGATAGGGATACCAAACACATTTTTGTAGGAAAAAAGTCTTCAGGCTGAAGCTGTGTAGCCCTTTTTCTGGGAGCATAACTTCTTACAGGCAACCACCACACACCAGGAATACTTGGTGGCTTCCAAAGCCAATCATTATTGCAACATGTAAGGGGCTGAAAAAAAGTTTAAGTGTCCGTGTCCCAGTATATAAAGGGGGCCTACAAGTAATATGGAGAAAGATTTTTGCAAGAGCATGTAGTGATAGGACAAGGGGGAATGGCTTTAAAATGTAAAAAGGTAGATTTAGGTTAGATATACAAGAGAAAAATTCTTTACTGTGAAGGTGGTGGGACACTATAATAGGCTGCCCAGAGAAGCTGTGGATGTCCCACCCCTGGCAGTGTTCAAAGCCAGGCTGGAAGAGGCTTTGAGCAACCTGTTCTAGTGGGGGTGTCCTTGTCCATGGCAGGGGGCTTGGAACTAGATGAGCTTTAAGGTCCCTTCCAACCCAAACCATTCTATGATTCTATAACTTGTAAGCAGCTCTGAGCAGGCTTTGAAAGGCTCCACAAAGTGGTTCTATAAATATACAGCATAACCTTGATTTACCACAAGGTGTCAGACACTATGGAGTTACTTCATAAGACAGCATCCCAAAATGTAGCTGATGTATCAGATATGAACAGAAGGCATGAAATGTCAGAGGCATTTTAACTCTCCCCCTCCCACAGTCAGGAAGCAGGCAACTGCAAGCTATGAGGCAAAATGGGGCCTGAATGCCAAGCACTGCAGCTCTCATCCGTTCAGAGTCTCCAGATAAACCAGCTTTTGCAGCCAACCAGCCAGGTTAGTACCTGTACCCTTTAACAAAGGCACCCCAGATAGGTGACTGCAGGTGGTCAAGATCACAGAAGAAAGCAACAGTAGCCTGTATGGGTGTCCTCTAGCATAAAGGGAAAAAGAATAAAATTCTAACTTAACAGAAAAATGGAAATGGATTGTGAAGGGGCAAGCTGGGACCAGAACAGGGGAGTTCCCAAGAGTTCCTAGAGTTTGTAGAAAAGGAAAAACGAAGTAAAATTTTTCTATTTTTTTCGTACATAAGAGGAAAGTACAGTTTGACAACTGCAAAGTGTAATGTTAAATGATATGTAGATGACTAATTTTTAAATTATTACAAAATGCAAGTAGTTAGAGAAGTCACAGTTTAGGCCAGTTCTTACTCTTAGGGCTCACACAGTAGAATTGAGTCTAGAAGAGTGCTAGAAGACTCAAATATATAACCAGACTTACCTCCAATCAGGCCTAGTATTTCCCCAAATTCCCAGCTGCATACACATAGAACACAAGGCAAACTGTAATGCAAATGCAAGGTCATGCTTCTAAGAACAGAGAAAGCTGGTGCATATCTGAAACCTGGGACTATAACCTAGATGGCAGCTACTTTCATGGAGGTGTTAGAACACTGACAAAATCACTTAACATATACTTTGCAGGCAGTGTTACAGCAAAAAAGGTTTAGGGCAATCCTTAGACACCTAACAGAAATAAGCTTGCCTTTTCCTATGTATGGTGAGATCAATACTAGAATACATGGGCATCAGAACTATACGTAGAAGGTGCTAACAAAGAGTGCCCAAGTGATTTAAGGGATAAAAACCAAACTGCCTTCAAGTGAGGCTTCGGGATTTAAGTCTGTATAAATTATCAGTGAGGACGATTTGTTTGAACAGAGTACCAGGCCAAGTGACGGATTCTCCATCATCCCCTTAAGTCTTTGCAAGATACTGAACACAGCAGAATCATTGCTGTGCACATTGCAGGGTCTTTGGTATGCAGGTTTTAAAAGATAGCATGAGGATATTTCTGGCCTTGAAAACAAGATTCTGAAGGCTGTGCTAAAGCTGAAGACTGAAATCTAAAGAAAAGATTTAACATTTTAAACAAATAATGTATTTCCTATTTGAAGAAAACAACTTCTAAAGACTAAGCGTTAAGAGTGAGAAAGAACAAGGATTTCCAAATGCCATGTTATCATGACAGAAATTTTAAGTAATAATTTAATTTCTATGAAATATTTTGTGCTCATTCTGTAATTGGGGAAAATTCATGTGAATGTCAGTCTCGCCTCCTACCAATTATGACAAAAAATGTTGCCTTTTACTTCCCATCAGTGACACATGAGTACTGGCATTTTTATTTCAAAATTTGTATGCAAGGACAAAGTGAACATATTAGTAAAAGGTTGTGGTTAGTTAGGTAAACTCCCCATGATAAATTTAGTTATTTCCTGATCTCACAGCTTAGTAAGACAGGAAAGTCTTCTGCCAGTCTCTACCTTCTTCTCAACATATGGCAACTCATTTCAAACTAAGAAGCAATACAAAAAGCTTCCCTTTTGCAATAAAGTAATTAATCATTGTCTGTTAACATCCTTTCCTACTTTTGTGTCACTTTTTAAAGGAATTCCCCATGTGCTTCTTCCAAACATAGATATTAGGTGTAGTGTCAAGCAAACTCTTAACATCAAATAAACGATTTAATTTTATGCCTCACAAGGTAACAATCTCTGCACATCTTTGCATACTTCTTCCACCCTCAATCCCCTCCCAGTATGTGTAGAAAAATTAACATAGAAAAAGAAAACATAAAAAAAGAAAATTAAAATACATGTAGAAATGTGGGGGCAGAGGGGTGGGGGAGAGGAATCAGTAAAAGATTAGCAAGGTCAAGAACTGCAAACATAAAACCCACTCACATTAAAATTTCTTAATGCAATTAAGTTAACCATTCAGGTTTCAACAATAGGTTTCTACATGAATTACGTGAGATATAAATAATAGAAACATTACAGCTAAATTCCAAACTTACATTTGTAAAATACACAAGTATATATATATTTGAGGTAAACTTTCTAAATGAGATTAGATAGACTAATAAACTGATGAGAAAGAGAAAAAAAATTAATTAAGAGAAGGCAAAAGAGCACACAGCCAAGGCTTCATCTATCTTGTCGGTCTATCTATCTATCTATCTTATTCTACAAAAAACTACTTTAGAGCAGAGACACCATTTTCTTCTAGAAGTGCCAAAATCTATGCAGTGTAAAGTATCTTGTATATCCTTAGTAGCAAACAATAATTATTGATTTAATAGGCTGGAAGCAGACCTCAAGCAGACTCTTAGGAGTAAGGCTTCCAAGGTCTCAAAGGTAGCTTTGCCTCCATAGAAGTCTCAACTTTTTCCAGAACAGGAACAAAGATGGAGACAAACTACAAGAACTAGATTTCCCAAGTTAAAATTAATTCATTAGTGACAAGTTTGTAATAGCACCACATAATATTTTAGCCACATACCAGCTTCAAAAGTCTGTTCAATTCAGGTAAGACAGCAATAGTTTTCTATGTGGCAAAGCAGGACAGATTTCAGAACTGTAATGAAAATTAATGACTATATTATGAAGCCAATGACAGCAGCCACCAAGTATTTGCAGCCCAATTACACGAGAGGCACCCTGAGAAAATACCAGCTAAACTGTTTGGATTGTCTGATTCAGTCACTGAAAACAGAAACAACTCAAGCACCGCAATGCTTGTATGGCGTATTTTGTATCAAGTGTACACAGTTTAAGCTAACATAAACACTCAGGACCTGTACCCTGACAAGCCTGTGTAATTCTCAATCATTCATCTTGTTTCTCCTCTCCCGATACATCCAGTTACCATAGGCAGGGAGATGCAGCTCTTCACCAGCTGCCATTAAATCCAGCCTGGTTGCAGCGACAGGAATCAGAAAGGAGCTTCTGCCCTTTGCTTAATGCACTGCAAGAACAACAGAAGAGATGCTGCAGCTGGCACCATCTGCAAAAGCTGTGGCTTTCTCTGGAGGGAAATTCAGAAAATAAAAAAAAGCCTAACTTGGAAACTCAGAATTGCCCTAGAAACCCCAATCATTTTCCATTAGCCAGGGAGGAAACAGAGTCAGTATTCCCACGAGACTAAAGACAGCCTTTGTGAATGCCCCACCAAAGTCATCAAAGCTAATGCCCTTCAACTAATACTCCAGCAGAAAATAATGCTGCCTAGAAGAGGGGGAAAAAAAAGTCTTGCCTGACAAAGTGGAAGCATAAAGAGAATTTATGAGAGGGGGAGGAAAAGGATGATAATAATGAGCATTTCAGTAAATGGGTTTGAGAGAGACTAACACTCAATGTAAAAAAAAAAAAAAATCACAGTAAAGTGACTGCCTTGGAAGAGAAAAACATGCTAAGTTTTCAAAGTGTCATGTAGGCCAAATGTCTTTATTAACAGAGCTGGTGGAAAATTTGGGTGACTAAATGGTTACTGTGTAACTAGCTTGTAAAAGAGAAGCTTCTTCAGAAAGGTCTTACAGTAATACAGACTGGAAAGGGAAAAGGTAAAAGAACATTCGAGGCAACTGGAGCAGGCAACAAAAACATCTATAAACTTTAACAACAAGACAACAGCATTTCTTTCATCACACAACCACGAAAAGATGCAACTGCCACTTAAGGAAAGTCCTGTGCTATTTCAGAAATGTTTGGTCTAAGAGACAAACTTTTTATCAGTTCTGATGAACTTCTGTTTAAAATACTATAAGGGAGTTGAAGATCCATAGCATTTTCTGAATAAAATATTCCCCAGTTCAAATGTAGGCAATTAGATGGATGTATTTTGACAGAGCATGACCACTGATAAATAATAGGAAAAACCCCCTCAGTGAGCAAGTACCAGTCAAAATTCAGAAGAAAGCCATTATGTCTTTGGCCTGGGCTACCTTTTTCATTTTTTCGGTTTGTTTTTTTTTTTGGGGGGGGAGGAGAGTTGTTTTATTTCTTAAACATTTTGATATATTTTTGCCACAACCTCTGAGTGCATTAAACATAACACCATGGACATGAAATCTAGGCACACTTTCCTCTTTCCCACTGAACAACTTAACTACTACCACTGGCTTCAAAATTCTTCCCTGAGTGCCACTGCTCACTAAGTTACTTAATGCCTGTGATTTTGTTAACGGGTACATGGTTTTCTTTCTGAAACTTCATTATTACATCATACCATTCCCAAAAAGCCTCACAGCTAAGCTGGATTAATTCTAAGCACCTAAGATTTTTCCAGCTTCACAGATTTATATAATCCATAGGTTTGTTTAGCTTTTCACTATGTTCCAAGACATTAATTAATGAGAAGTAAAACAAAAGGAAATTTCTGTGGGATAAAACTTTATTCTAACTCGAATCATTAAAATGAAATCAGAGTCAAACTGATTGTTAAACCAGTCACAGTTTATGAACAGCTCAGCAAAGTATTTAAGCAAGTAGTCCATCTGGCTTCAAATTCTAATGAGCTTTTCTAAGTTTTGCTGAATCAAAGGACCTATAGCAGACTTCTTGGAACGACTGCTATCTTCTGAATGACTGCTATCTTCAAAATTCATCATGAGCACTACTACCACTCCCTGCCATGCTCCAGCCCCACAAATGCAAAGCAATTCTTTTTTAGGTTAAAACTTTCCAGGTCTGTCTATGCGGAAAAAAAAAAAAAGTTTCAAATTTAAGAAAAAAAAAAAAAGTTGTATCATAGAATGGTTTGGATTGGAAGGGACCTTAAGGCCCGGTTGTTCAATGCCTCATCCAAGTGTTTCTTTGTAGTGAGAGACTGAAAGAAAAGATCCGCAAGATCATTTAGGTCATAAAAGTCCTTTAATATCAGAGTCCAACCGTTAACCTAGCACTGCCAAGTCCACCACTAAAACATGTCCTCCAAGCAACACTTTACACATCTTTTAAATACCTCTAGGGCCAGTGACTCAACCACTTCCTCGGGCAGCCTGTTCCAGTGTTTGACAACCCTTTTGGTGAAAAAAATTTTCATAATATCCAATCTAATCCTCCCCTGGCACAACTTGAGGCCATTTCTTCTTATCCTATCACTTGTGACCTTGGAGGAGAGACAAGCACCCACCGTGTTACAACCTCCTTTCAGTAGTTGCAGAGAGCAGTAAGATCTCTCCTGAGCCTTCTTTTCTCCAGGCTAAACTACCCCAGTTTCCACTTCCAACAAGACTTGGTCTCTAGGCTCTTCATCAGCCTTGTTGCCCTTCTCTGGACATGCTCCAGCTCCTCAGTGTCTTTCTTCTTGTGAGTGGCCTAAAACTGAACACAGTGTTAGAGGCGCAGGCTTACCACTGCCAAATATGGAGGGCCAATCATTTCTCTGGTCCTGCTGGCTAAACTACTTCTAATGCAAGCCAGGATGCCTTTGGCCTTCTTGGACACCTGGGCACACTGTCAGCTCATATTCAGCAATTCAGTAATTCTTGCAATTATTTTTTAGCTCTGTAGGACAATATCAGAGCTTAAACTTGGAAGTTACTATTTTAAATAGAAGGTTCTCTCAATACTAGAGATATGTATTTCATCCAAAACAAACTGGTCCTGATTTACCAATTTTAAGAGCAGTGGGATGGAGGGAACACACACAGCAAACATCACAGAACTCTTTACAGAAATCACCAAGACTTCAAGCCCTGCAAAGTCTTATTTACATACTTATCTCCATCCATCTTAGTCATAATATGCCTCTTCACTTCACATGAATAGTCCATGGTTCTATGCTGGAATGGGCTGACTTTTTCCTTTGGAGTCTAAATATCTAAAAAAGTGACATGTGGTGGAGTTATGAAATACATCACCAGTTTTACCAGATCCTCTCCCCTTAACTGCCCAGTATGGGGGAAAAAAAAAAAAAAAGAAAAAAAAAAAATCACAAAATTACACCTAACCAGTCATTTTTCCTTTTGCAGCATTCACCTGTAGACCAAATTCAAGTAGAAAGGTTACAGTTCTGGTTTTAGTCTTGCCATTCTCAGTTGCCATCTAACAAGTCACAATATCCAGTGATGAAGCAGAACAAAAAGTGACCACTGCAATGGAGCTGTCAACAGACAAGGATTTACACGTGATCATTTGGACAATGTTCAGCAGGTCTCACGTTTTAGCTGAACATAGGAGAGAGAGATGTGGATTACTGGCAGTCTTTGGGAGTTAAAAGTTAAGAAGCATGAGGCTGATGAAAAAGGGTGAGGAAACATATTGCCCTAAAACACATACTGTCTCTGGATGTGGCAGCTCCCTGAAATTCCAGCCTGCTGACACTGGTCCAAAACCTAGATGAAATAAAAGGCTCCAATGGAAGCCATGCAATACTACTCCTAACTGATGGCAAACTGGTCCCCAAAGCGAAGTCAGAGCTCTGCAGCAGACAGATGGGCTCCTTACGTAGGCAGTAGGCCAAGCTAAGTCTTAGAAGGACAAACCAGAGTGCCTGGCCAAAGCTGGAAACAACCCAGACATACCCAAGTGTCAACACTGATCTTAAATCCTACCTTAGCCTAGATGCTGTCTGCAGGTCAGAGCCTTACTTCCACCTGCCATCTAGAACCCAAATCATCTCCCAAGATCAGATACCTATGCTCATTCTTTCAACAGAGGAGCATGACTCTTTTCAAACGGTCTAAAAAGAAAGATGGGTAAGTAGCTCAGGTACTTCCCTGGCAAAACAGCTATGTGACCACAGCCTCAAACTCATCCTACCTCTCAATCCCATCATACATCTCTGAAGATGCTAACCTAACCCTCAGGCTTGCAGCTCTGTGCAGTGAGCAGCCTTCCTTTTCACTCACTGCAGAAACTGCAGAGCAAAGAACAGGACCACAGAAAGTGAGAGCAAGTGGAGCCACAGCTAGCATTAATGTGGAGAAATCAGAAGATTCCTGAGTTCTTTGGTCTCTGGCTTTTCCCAAAAACTATGTTCCCAGGAACACTGTAAATTAAACCAAATATAGAACAGAGTTTGAGCTACTTATGCTACAGTCTTGGAGATAACAAGCCATTCAACAGACACTGCGCCCCATTCAAAACCATCTTCACCATACTCGACAAAAGCTTACACCTTCACAGATTCCTAATCTAACATGCAAGCATTTGAGATAACACGGTTTAAGATGTTGCCAGTACTGTCTCGGTCTCTGTAATTCATGATATGCATGTTTATCTGGTGAGGTAAAAATGTGTTAAACTGTGTAACTCTCAAAAGGCATTTGCCATCAGAAAACCAATGCAGCACACTAACACTTAGGGTAGCCCTGCTTGTTATGGCTGAACAAGCGAAATAAAAACTTCTTCAAACTTCATAAAAAGACCAGATTTGAGTCAATGAAGATAGCGCCGTTATGTCTGTATCTTCAATATTCATTCCAATTAGAAACTATTTGTGCACAGGCTAAAGGAAAGAGGGAGACAGCACTTAGAAGTTTCAGGAAACACCAAGATAAGTCAAAATAAGTAATAAATTTTTTTAAATTCTGTAACATTTGTGTAATTGGGTGATGACTAAAGGTAAAACTGCAGAGAAGCTAAGAAAAAACAAAGGAACAAAACCAGAAAACAAGGTACATGTAAAAGGAGAAAAAGCAGTCAGCAATGGTTTCAGTCTCTGAAACGAGAGGACTTGCAATTTATTTGCATTCCCAGGAGCCAGCAAGATGTAAGGCCATAGGAGGTGATGTCAGAACTATGTCTGTCCCAGGCCACGGGCTCAGCAGAGACCTGATTTTTTTCTGTTTTTTGTTTTGCTTTGGGCTCTGGCTTCCTTGGAAGATTTTGTAAGAATTTAAAACTTTATCTGTGAGCAACAGAGATTTCATACAACTGAAACCTGAGTTGAGGACAGCATGTGCCTTTCGACTTCCCATTTATTACTGAGTGCACAATCACCTGAATTATGAAGAACACTAAAAACCACCCAGATAAAAACTAACAAGTACAACCAACTATTTGTAAGGCATTAGGGAATAACTACAGAGCCAGCCATGTCCCCAAAATAAAGAGAAATACACCAAGTCTAGTTGATATTGAAAATGAAAAAAAAAAAAAGGTACAAATGCAGGAGTGTTATAATACTAAAATTCACAGTCTGCTTTCTCAGAGGATTTTGCATTAGAAAAGTACAGCTGAAATAGTTTCCAAAGAAATTATTTCCAAAGAATAAAACCAAAACAAAACACACCAAAAAAACCACAGCAGGGTTCACTTCCTGAGATAACATTGGAATAAATACTGCTTGAGAAGCGTGCTATGGCTGCTGCATTGTTATCTATTTAAGACTACGTGTTATGGTTAAAGTATGGTTTTAAACAGATGTGAACGCCTAACCCTCCAAACGCATTACTAGTGAAGTTCTTTTCCACAGAGTTTGGCACCAAATTACTTCTAGAAAAAACAAAAACTTACTGACATCTGTGCTGACCAAAATCTCCTTTAATGTCAGGCTACCAGTTCTGCTTCACTACCTCACTATCTAACTACATCTATTACCAAATAAAAAGGAAACACAGATTTTTTTCTTACACTTTTATTTCCTTTGCTATCATATTTCATTATAGGAAATGAAAATGAAAAATATACTCTTAGAAGTATGTTTTCCTATTTTTGAACAAATAGGAATACTCTAAAGAACAGATCACCAGAATAACTGAGATAACAAGAGGATGATTCTTCTCCCATTCCTGAAAAAGAAGAGTGTGTTGGGAATGTTTGGTGAGGTACCTAATTAACCTCTCCTTTCAAATAGTCTCTATTGCTTAACTTTTGTAATTCAAAAACCCCAGGATGATGTCTTTTTGCACGATTCATCCTCTTATTTCAGGAAAAAAAAAAAATCATTGATTTTACTTTTCTTTTTCTTTAATACAGCTGTCAGCTTTGTCAGGCAAGTGTGGAAAACTTTGTGGGACAATCTGAAGTACGAAATAAGCACTTCTTCATGGAACCTTTAAAAAGGGGTTTAGCCAGTATTGTCCTGCTATGTATTTTTATCTCAGTACCACTGGATTTAAAAAGTGACCTACTAAAACCTCTAGATAAATCAGGCTTGACACTAACATAAAGAATGGGTATATTCAAAGGCCACCTTTGACTTAGGGAGGCCAGTCCTCTTTGTCTCCCTTGTCAGTCTGTAGCCACTGTGGCCAGAGAAAGGCTCCTCTAGACGGTAATTCAGAGCACAAACCATCTTGGGGTTCTCTGTATTACACGCTGGAGATACTGATTTTTTGTTACTGGCCACGGGAACCCAAGAAGACTAATTTTCCTGCGTTCGAGTTAACCTTTGTGTATAACCCAACATCCATTCCTGTAACTCCTTGTAGGATGCAGCACAGCATTAGCACCAATTCTGTACCTCACGGCTGGCTGTACTCACACAAGCTCATAAACCTTACGATCTGGAGAGTCTCCTTTCATTTCATTTGTTACTGGCTGAATTACTACATAATTCTTGTTACATCCTTTTAATATTTAAATACAATTTTCATGTCTAGAGGTCAAGTCATCCTTTACTCTTAATAAGGTATTTTCACCAAGTCTTCATTCAGTCCAAGTCTAGTATAGCTTTAGTCCTTGTATGATTGGATAAGGAAAGGACCTAAGCGTAAATCTCACCATATTTATAGGAAAAGAGATTTAATCTTTTATGTTCCTGACTCAAGAACTATATTTTTCATTTTATTATATAGGTAAGCATTTCATTATATGAGTAAGTTTGTCCCAAACTTTTCCAGTTTATTTTTGCATTTAGGTTTTTAATTCAGTCCATATGAAGACAAACTGCAAGGAATAACAAATGCTCAATTTACTTTGAACAAGCACAGAATTAAAGCCGAATACTAACACCTCAAAACGAAGAATCTCAACTCCATTGCACAGGCACTAAACTTCATGTATCATCATGGTATAATATGGACTGGTACAGCCTTTAAAGAAAACTTTTTTTTTTTTTTGTGGGGGGGGGAAGTTATTGAGCCCAAGAAAAAAAAAAAATTGCCCTTATCAACACATTTTCTTCAGCAATAATTCCTTCACGCATCTGGAATGGTGCATGGTCAGCATTTTCTTTAGGGGACTGCAATTTGTTTCCATTTTACATACTAATAACATATTCAGTCAGACCAAAGATATACCTATCCCCATACCATATCTTTAGCAAAGGCTGAGAGCAGAGGTCTCTTAGCACTAGGCCATGGAAAGCAGGGATTTCCCTGTTTACAGCGATATTGCAGGGATACACCTCAGGATCCCTCCCCAGCCTTCAGGGACTGAGCCTTCTGTTCTTCAAAGCAAGGATTGACCCTTTTGCATTGAAAGCCACAGCCAAGTAAACTTTTAGTATGTACAGTAGCTCAGAGTTAAACTATGCACCATGAAGAAAAAATACCACCTCTTACTTGTTATGAATCTGCCACTTGATGATTTTATTTGATCCCCTCTGGGTCTTGTACTGCAACAGACAGTTAATGAGCATTCCCTGTTCATTTTTTCCATTACACTCCTGTATCGATTTTTATCATTTTCATCTTTAGCTATTTCTTTGCTAGGCTGAAGATCCTTAATCTATTTAATTGCTCTTTATCACTGCCACCCATTCCTAGTTCTATTATCTCTTTTTTTTCCCCCTCACCCTTCCTTTAAATATGGGGATCAGAACTGCACCCAGAGTCAAGACAAAAGCACAGGCAGTTTATAGACTGGCATAGCAGATTTAAGCTCTGTTGGTCATTCTTCCCTGATTTTTTTTTTTTTTTTTTTGACCAGTCCTAAACACTTAACCAATGTTTGGATTTACTATAGGAAGCTCTCTACATCACTTCCTTTGGTGCTAATAGCTTACAGCCTGAATAATAGCAGGATTGTTCTCCCCTGCATGCATTGCTTCATAGTATCAGCAGCAAGCTTCATCTCCAGTTACTAAGCATCACAAGATCCCTCTTTGACTCTTCATAATTAGCTTCCATTTTTGCTACCCTCATTAACTTAAGAGTCATTCTGCACTCATTCGTCCAGATCACCAATGCATACGCAGACTAGTGTTAAGCCTAGTACAGATCCATGTGCAACTCCACCAGTGACCTCTGTTCCCTCTGTGAAAACAGGTCATTTATTCCTACCTCATCTTTCAACTATCAGTCTAGGAGAGAACTTTCTTCTTATGTCAGAGCGGTTTCATTTCACTCAGCACCTTTGGCAAAGAGTTCTCAAAAGACTTTCTGAAACTGAAGAGTACTGCGTCAGCTGAATCACACTTACTCACAACCTGAACAGTGTCTTCAAAGAACTCTACCAAACCTCTGAGATTATTCTGACTCTTTCCTGGTATATCAAATTTGTCCATGAATCCATTAGTTTTCTTCTTCACTGTATTTACCAACAAATTGGCTGGTATAAATGCCAGTCATACTTGTCCTGTTTTTCCTACAGTTTTTCTGGATACCTTTCTGAAACTGGCAACACCTTTGGCATGCTCAAGTTCACTGCTACCACAGCAGTACTGTGCTGTTAAAAACCACCGTTACCAGTTCAGCAATTTCACAGAGAGCTCTTCCAGAGGTCTTGGGTGCATTCAGACTTGGTAATTTTTGTTGTAACAAATGTTGTAACGCATTTTTAAAATTTCGTTCTAAAACCCAAAATATTCCAGCATCTCTTGATTTGGAAGAGATGCCTCAATGGTACCTTGCGCTTCTCTCCCCACAGGATAAAGATTTTGTTTCGGGAATATGAGGTCCTACACAGTAAGCATGAGTTTTTTGAGCTCTTTTAGATCTTAGTTATCTATTGACCCAATGGCCCTCCTGTTTCTGATGTTTTTGAAAGAGTACTTTTAACAAGCTTCTCTGCCTTTTAAAAATCACTTATCAGGCTTTAACTTGGTTTACTGTGTATTTTATGCCTGATTTACCCGATTTTCACTTATTTATTTTTTGGACATAAGTTTTTGAAGTTGTCTGTTCCTTACAGCCTGCTCGACCATGGGTTGAGAAGCATTTGTTTGGGGATATGCATTTGTTCCGAGTTCGTTCACACTGGCTACAAGCATTTTACTCATTTGACTGTTCCCCTTACCAGGTTTTCCATAGGAATTCTAACGAATGTCCTGACAGCTACCTTCTCTATGGTAGGCCTATGCCATCAATCTTAGAACTAACCATTCACTCCCTCCATCTTAATCTTCTAGTCTTCTACCATTTGCATAGAACAGTTCTATTTTCATCTGACTGCCTATTCTTCTGTGCTTCTGTCTATATTTGCCCTAATTTTTCATGCTCTCTATATGACTTTCATCAGCTTCTGTCATATGCACAGCAATGTAAAGGCCTTCAACCCCAGAGGTTGTGTCATCTTGACCTGTGTGTCCTTTCTGCTTGTCCTCACTCAGAGTATTGGGATTATAGTGCAGACTGATGCTGCAGAGGTCTTTATTCTTAACCTTCTATTTAGCTACTCAGATGATGCTTTCAGCATTATTTTGGTAGCCATTCTATGTCACCAGCACTTCTCCACCTGCTTTTCCAGCACAAAAATGTAGCCTAGACTTCTTTTGTTGTAAGCCTCCTTGGCATGTAGTTGGAAGGCATGCTCCCTTCCAGCAACATAAACTCAGCTGCACTCCACTTAGTTGTCAGGAGATATCCATCTATCACCTAGACTCAACACCATGCAACAGCATTCTCAGAGCAAAAGGATAGTTGGCCATCACATGAGAGCAAGGTCTCATCTACAGGATGAGATTTCAGGATCATTTCTCCTTTACAGGTTTGATGTCCTCCAGATTAGGAGTTACCCCTCATAGAAGCCCAGTGGTAGCCTGCTTAGGATAAGCAGTGACACTATGTGCCTAGAGGTTTAGTTTACACATTTGCTAATTAAATATACTTTCCTTACATGTACACTTAACATGTTGTGACTTTTGAAGTGGACAAGAGTCCGCTTCAGTTATAGTAATCTACAATGGGCATCTTGCAATGTCATAAATATCTCTTTGGTTTAACAGCTGTATTAATACTGTTGAGAGTACAAAAATGTTACACTTTTCTAAGTGGAGACCTGATATCAACCTCTAGCCTGCGAAACCAAAGTGTCCAAACTAATGGCCTTGGCACACACCTTGTGTTTTAGGCTTACTCGCAGTGTATTTTACCTGAAATTTTCACTTTGTGCCTCCTTCCCCTTTCCCCCTGCCCTTAACTTTGATTCAGACTATTCTCATCCTCCTGACAGACATTCTAGTGGCTTTCTAAAAATCTGCCTTTGATACTGGCCTATTAAGGTTTTAGAAAATAAATATATTTAAAAAAAAATAAAAAAAAGAAAATCCTTCATCTGCCTTCCATTCACCATCATTAATCCATGGGCCTAGTACATTCCCTAGGTTTCCACAAAGCATTTTCAAGATAATCCTCCACAAGTATTAAGGAGTGAGAAAGTTTAATTTTTCTTGTGTAAAATGCTGGTATCGCTAACAGATATTTCCAGTAACTGCCAGGCAATTATGCTTTATAATCTAATGGATTACAGCCATCTTTATGATTGTATGAAATAACTGATTGTGCGAGGCCTTAAATACAGTTTTCTTAAGACAACAGCACACACATAACCAGCACAACTTCCAGTTCAAAACAGCTCAAAACTGTTTTCTAAGATGCAGCATCTGTTGAACTGTTAATGGGAGCTGTACTTACAAATACATCCCACATCAAATCAAAGAGCATTCTCTATAACCAAGACTCGTCAATTCAAAATGGGACCGTAGACATTCAGATTCCAAAATTAGATTTCTTACTATGAATTCTACTTTCACTTACACCAAGTCTGCTACATTTTATTAGCTATAATGTACACAACTTTAAACACAAAAGAATTCTTGAGTGTTTCCCCCACACACACTGTCATGGCTGTATTTATAGGCAAGATGATTAAACATTTGCATTTTATTGTAAAGAATAAATTGTACCATACAGTAAAGGGAAATTCAATACTAACTGATTCATAAAACAGGCCTGATTTTTCAGTTGGTAGTAAATGGTTCTCTTTTCCTTTCCACCATCAAATCTAATTTAAAGTAACCCAGTGTACTGCAAATACGTTAGATACTTAGTAATCTCCAGTAATGGCAGGGAAACTCATCACAAATTGCAGAATGTTATGAATCATCTTGTGAACACATAACTGCTATACACTGCAGAAGGCACTTTAACAAATAGTTTCATTCATTTATGTCAATACTTCATAATTAGCACAGACAAGTGTCTGTAAATTGAACCCTTGAACATCACACTGCTTAGTTACCAGAGGTTTTTTTATTTAAAATGTTGAACACTTGATGTATTGGAAGACCCCATTAAAATGTTGTCCCAAAGACAAATGACATTTTCATTTTCTGTTCTAAATGTGTTAGCACAAACTAATGAACTCAATAATATTCAAAGAAGCCATAAGCATATGCTGACCTGTACTACATAAACGGTTCAACTGACTTTATCAGGTCTATTAATTTAAGGTTTTAAAGTATACTTAACTGTTTTGCTCAATAAGAGATACTAATAAAGGAACTATGGGGCTATACAGAAATGAGTACTGAGGCTTTTTTCTCCACAGCTACAACACAGTGAGTCCCCACTCCGAAGTAAGAGGTGACAACTCAGTGACATGATGGCCAAAAGTGGTTAGAAAAGCTGTACCCTGCAGAACAGCCCCAAAGATCTTGATTTATCCACTTCTTTATATTTAAATTGGAGTTAAGAACTGCAACAGCTCTTCAGGGTACCCTATGAAGGCACATGGTATTTTGAAAACTTTATGAAGGCACTCACAAACCCCACTCAGATTGGGGTCTTGATATTTACCAACAGAGATACAGCCTCTCTACACAGAGCTTACAGTTTCAGGGTACAGATGCCCACAAAGCTACACCTGAAGTGTAGTTTCCTGAATGCTTTTTTAAACAGTGGATTAAAAAAAAAAAAATAAATTATTTTGGTCTGGATTTCAGAATCTCAAGATGCCAAGCTGCCATCATTTAACAGTTTACTGGTGACAGATGTTGGCTATACCTGATGGGATGTACACTCTTAGCCATTCTAACAGTGAAATAAAATCACTCTTTCTGCAACCTATTTCACAACTGGGGATAACTAAAACTGTGGCCAAGGCCAGTTACTGCAGGACAGCTGACAGAAGGGGACTTTGTCATCTGTGGACATTTGTGGTATAACTCCGTCCTCACAGAAGCAATTTAAAGGTTTAGATAAAAAAACCTTCTCAGACTAGAATAACAACCATCAAATGCAAGAGTATAAATATATTCATAAACAAAGTGATAATTCCACTTTGACACATCTTACCAGGATAACTTCCCACTCATCACTTCCAAAAAAATCCTCAAGCTCCAGCTCCGAGTTTGTCCCATCCTCCATGGCTTCCCAGCAATCCTGGAATGCAGAGCCATGGACTAATTTCTAGAGGCTGTGCACACCGATGTAAACATACAAGAAAAAGTCTACCTCACTCTAACATTGCTAATTAATGAGAAAAAATAATTATGAAGGTAATTCAGTATTTCCCTTCGGACTGAAATATGAAAGCTCATCATGAGCTTTTATTATATACTGGTTATTTTTACCTTTTTTTTTTTAAACAGAAAGCAACATTACAGATTTTTTTTTAAATCTTGTAAGATTTAACCCTTAACAACACATATGCATCACCACTGGACAGTTATTTGAAATTACATCTTAGTTACATCTTCTTAATTCTGCAATTCTCCTTGACCTTTCAATTCTTCATTGCCCATAAAAATAGTATTGATACTGAAGAGACATCCAAAACATTCAGGCCTGCAAATCTTCCTATCATCTCTAAAGTTTCTTCTTTTTCTCCTTTTCAAGTATATTCAGGCAAATAAATGCTGCTAGGTTTATCCATACGAAATCTATTTATTAGAAGGAAAAAAAATACATTCATGCAACCTAGTGCTCCAATTCTTTATCTTTAAAATAAACCATAAAGAAGTGGGAAAATCCCACCTCTCCTTGCATACTGCCTTAAAATTATTTTTGCTCCTTTTAGTGATCAAATATAGATTTTTCCATGACATCTTGATTAGGCTCTTACTGTGAATACATTAAGTGATAATTGGTCCAAAAACACCTATTGAGCCAGGAACATCAGAATATAGTAAATACTGGGAGCACCATAGGCAGTTGTATGAATCACTTCACATACCTGTGGTTTTCCAGGTTCCTGTGCTTAGTCATGAGTACACTCTTCATTTTCTTGCACACAGAATATAATTTCTGCCAAATTTTGTTCTTGGCTTCTACACTGCCACCTGTAGTCATACAAGAGAAATTAGCCATATTTTATGCTGCAAATCCTATTACCACAATGTTTCAGCTCACTTCTTTTTCTGTACAACCACTCTAAAGCATTCTCCTTTGTAAAAGGTGTGTTAAGATACTCAAACTGCGTTATTTGTAATTTTTCTCTTTAATAAATTTCAGTAAGGAAGTAAAAACCAAAATCACAGTCCCAACTCAGTTTAACCCAACAGAACATTTAAAACTCTCAAAGACAGATGGGCTTTACAGATTTTTAAGTTATCCTTATTGCTCAGTGGACACATCATAACCTTGATAGAGCAAAGTGACTTCTGAAGCAGCAACACAAAAAAACACCTGCACTTCATTATTTGGTAAATACAAGAACTAATTTCATTTGATCTTCCATCCGAAAAAAAAAAATGAACACAGTTTTGCAGCAATGTAATTTCCCTGCTCAGCTCAGTTACCTTATACAGGTTGTAAAGAAATACATACGAACACACACACACAACCCAAACAAAAAACAAAACAAAACAAAAAGCTAGTACTTGGAAGAATATCTCATAGCACTAAAAGCGATCTTGAACTTTTTCATACAGTGAAACTGGTTTATGCCCACTTTACAGTACCTGGAGGACTATGCCACTGATTTTACTACATTAACCACTTATATCAAAATAAGACCTAAAACACGAAGTAAGGAGAGCCCTCAAGTCTTGAAAACATGATAAACCAGAAAATTCAGGGCTTCCCGGAAAACGCAAAGCTTTCTGGTATTCAGAACAGGGGGTTCACCGAATAATTAAGTTTCAGAGTACAAGCTCGGGGGGCACACTGGCTTTTGCGCGCACATGCACTCCCTCTTCTTCCAGTTCTGAATTACCCCGGTCATCCCTGGAAGCAGTCGGCCGAACGCTCCTACTATGTCCCAGTCTGGGAAAACGCAGTCAACACATTAAGAAGAGAAGCTAACTCCGTTCACCGCGCCACGGCGAGCGCACTCATGGCCGCGGTCGCCGGGGACCTGCACCCCTGCGCTGCCCTACAACAAAAGCGATCGCAGCCTCCACCAGGAGCCTCACGCTGGAATGGAAACTGAAATCAAATGCGGTTCTCCAAGAACAAGTTGCACTTTATATATATATATTTATATATGTATATGCAAAAATAAACAAATAAAGCCCCAAACACCGGTGGGGCTGCCTGCGTTCCGACGCGCACCTCCCGGTAACCCTCCCGCCTCCCTCGGGCGGAAAAGCACCCATGGCCGCGGGGACCCGTCGGGGACCCCACCGCCCTCCCTCCCAGCTGGGCGCCGCCCGATACCGGCGTCCACGGGCACTAGCCGCCGCCGCCCCCTCGGCAACCAGCGGTCCCACGCGTCCGCATCCCTGACCCCACCGCGGCGCCCGCCGCCCCACAAATCCCCCCACAGCCCCACGCCCCAGCCTCCCCTCAGCCCCACGGAGCCTCTCACCGCGACCCCCAGCCCAACCACGCACACCGAGCCGCTCGGCCAGGTGCCTCCCACCGGGAAGGTGTTGGGAGGCAGCGGGGCACCACTAAGCCCGAGGGTCCGGCGCTGCGGGCGCAGCGGGCAGCGGGCTCTGCCCACCCACCTGCGGTCACCGCTCTCCTCACGCCGCCGGCCGGTGCCGCAGAATGAGGCGGCGGCTCCTCCTCAGCAGCGCGGCTCCCGCCCTCTCTCCTTCCCTCCCGCCGCAGCGCAGCCAAAGGAAGCCGCGGGTCCCGGGTGCTGCCGTGCCGCGCCGAACGCCTGGGATTCCTGAGGGGGAGAGGGCGGGAGTAGGAAAGGGAGGGAGGAAGGGATGGAGGGAGGCGGCTCGTCGCTCGGCACAGCCTCCTGCTCCCGCTCCGGCTCCCTCCCTCCCAGGCACGTTTTTGCCGGTGCCGCCACTCGGACCCACAGCGCGCACCTCTCGGCCCCTGTTTTTATCGCGGGGCCAGGGCTCCCGCCACCGCCGCCACCACCGCTCCCGCCGCCACCGCCGCGCGGGGGCAACACCATCCGGCACCGCGCCACTGCCTACTCACGGCCGGCCCGCCCCCGGCTCCGCCAACGCCGCCGCGCTCGCTCGCTCGCTCACACCGCCCCCCGTCAGCCCACCTGTCCGCGCCCCGCCGCCGCCCGCCCACGGGCCGCCGGCAGCGCCCGGGGCGCGCTCACCGCATCGGAGGAGCGGCCTCCGGTAGCGCCGGGCGCTGCGGCTCCCGCCGGAGTCGAGGCGGGAGCGGACTTGGCGAGCCTGGGGGCCGCGCTGAGCCACAGGGAGGAGATGGGCGGCGTGGGCTGCTCTGTCAAACCGGGGCCGTCCCCAGCCTGTGACCCGAGCGCTGGGATGTCCATATCCCGTCTGCGGGGCTTCGCGGGAGTACCGGGTGCGCCCCTCGCTCCGACACCAAAGCAGAGGCGCTGTCTTGACCCCTTGCGGATAATTCATATGCTCAGGAATATGCTGGAAGCCCGGTTCTTGATGGCTCTGGGGCAGGTGGGGGCAGGAGGTGACTTTGCTGGAGGTGGCTGGCTCTTCAGAATCGGTTTTGCAATTCTTACACATTTTGCGAAAGAAGCAGATAAATACATAAAAGGAATCGTTAGGAAAATGTCAGTATTGTAACTAGAACTGCGGTTAAATTCGAGGTTGTGTATGTGCTGTCCCAGCTCCCTTACTGATGGAAGAACAGTCTGCCCCTTACTAACAGTTCTGTGATTCTCCATCTTTTGCCTGATGTATTTGCATTTTGGAAACAAACGATGTTTTGAAATTGTTGGGTTTGTATTTTTTTGCTCAAATGGTTTTTGCTGTGATACTGACGCCAAAAGAATGTGCTATCACCGTCCAGTAAGTCCAACAAACTTCAAAAGAGGTTGGGAGGAGCTGCGTGTGTTGATGGCAGCATCACACCAACAAAATAGTGTTTTCAAATGTACAGTAAAGCTGTTACCGTCATTCTTTCTACAGTGATAGGTTCCACTTTGCTTTACTTTTCCCAAACATTTTATTCTAACAATATTTTGGGATAATTATCTGGTTTTGGGACCCTATATTTTCAAGGTGATCCAGAAATCCATGCAGTCATGTTATAAACTGTGATACCCTGCTGAAGTCTAGTGGTACTAAGAAGTAAGGTACAAAAATAAAGTCACTTGCCTTTGTCTAGTCTTCTTCACAATTAAGTCTATTTTCAGTTCCGCTTCTTATGTCTCCTGAGCAAGACACCAGGCTATCTGAATATTTAATGAGGAGTAAACCAGAAGTCTATATGCAAGTAGCAAGTGTAACATACATTTGTTACTGGCAACATAGACAGGTACTTGTCTGAAAGAAGTTTAAACAATTTCACAACATTAATAAACATTAATTATATATAAGCACATCTGCAAGCTATTCATAATGTAAAAAAAAGATCAAAATCAAACAAGGCTTTCACCAAAAATTATAAATAAACTTGTAGAAATGAGGATAAAAATTATACGGGCATTTAGAAAAAACATTTTGAGGCTACTCCAAGGAGAGTCCAGAGGAGGCTGCAAAGATAATCAGAGGGCTGGAGTACCTCTCCTGTGGAGACAGCTGAGAAAGCTGGGGTTGTTCAGCCTGGAGAAGGCTCCGGGGAGACCTTAGAGCAGTCTTTGAATACCTAAAGGAGACCTACAGGAAATCTGAAGAGGGACTTTTTACAGCGACATGTAGTGACAGGACAGGAGGGAATGGCTTTAAACTGAAAGAGGATAGGTTTAGATTAGACATTAAAAAGAAATTCTTTACTGTGAAGGTGGTGGGTCACTAGAACAGGTTGCCCAGAGAAGCTGTGCCTGTCTCATCCCTGGCAGTGTTCAAGGCCAGATTGGATGTGGCTTTGAGCAAACTGGTCCAGTGGAAGGTGTCTCTGTGGCAGGGGTATTGGAACTAGGTGATATTTAAGATCCCTTCCAACACAAACCATTCTATGATTCTGTGATTCTATGAAAGTGGTTCTGGTCTTCTACTCCAAAACCTTACAACCTAGTGACACACCGGTGCGATAATTCAGAAAAAGATGTTAACATTGAAAATTTGGGTGCCGTAGCTCTGCTTACAAAGGCATTTGTTAACCACATAGTACCAGCTTTTACGTCTAATAAGTAATAATATTTTATCTCAAGATTGAATGTTTATTCTCTTTCTCTTCGAGATTATGATACAGGAGACAAATTGGAAAAGATGATAGGTTTTCCAATTTTGCCTCCTCAACTAAATTTTGATTGAAGGTAACCAGCAGATATCAAGAGTTGCTGACCAGTGAATATCACTCTGACATTCCATAGTTACCTACAGTAAGGTCTGCCGCTACCTTCAAAGGCTGGCTAGTCCAAGTGTGTCTTTTCCAACAGTACGTTGGCCATAGAGACTGCACTGACATGCCTCCAGTCTAGAAGAAATCAGTAATTTTTCACGAAATCTTCCATAAGCGTATTGTTTCGCCTGCAGGTATCTTTCCTATAACTGTTACAAATGTATTAAATTCTAGCAGAAAGGTCTTGTCTTTTCACTGAAGCATGTTCACTGCGCAGGCTGTTCCCTTTACCAAAAAAAGTCATCGCTCCTTTCAGGTCTTAAACAAAGCTGCTCTTAAGTCTAGCTCATCACAGGAGAAATGCTCTCAAACCAAGACAACAAGCATTTGGTGGCTTCACAATGACTATTAGTCAAATGCTATCATATTTGCCTTGAGTTTGTGAGGTACAGAAAATTAGATCTCATTCTTCCACCCTCCCCTCCTCTTTTCCGCCCACCTCCCAAACAGCTCTGCCTTTTCTTCTTCAGCAATTCAGGCCTGCAAGCATATATTCCATTGTTGCAATGATTCAGAGACAAAATGAAAGCCAAGTGAAATATTGTTCTCCCAAATCTGACAGGAAAACTTATAGAAGGGAAACACCCAGAAGATAAAACCTACTTCTTTTATAATATGCTCCAAAAAACATTACTTGTCACTTTTCCCTTGCTCTCAAAATATATACAGCAACTGCTGGGTTGCTGTAGTACTGAAAATTTCCAGGTTTCCAGATGATGAGCTGTGACTCAGTACTCCTACTGATAAACCTCAATGCACCATCCATTTACTTTGTGTGGTGGTAAATCATCTGTCACTTTCCTTCCACTAGAACTTATTAAACACCATCTTGTCCCTGTGGGTCTAATCTACCACACCAAGCTTTGCTTTGTCCATCTGAGGCCAGATCAGGTAAAAGCTTTTAACCTCTAGCATTTTTCTAGATCAGGTCCTAATTTCAGTTAGTACTCAAGTGTGCTTCCACCTCTGAGAACATGGGCTATGCAGGTCATCACCTTAAAAGCTTTCTCCATTGTCCAGCCTGGCCCAGACCTCTTAGGTTATTGACTAAATAAGTCTGAACACTCGGCACAGAGCTCTTTTACTTTATGACAAGGTAGTTTCAAGAAATTACTTCTGGGGAGAAGTATGCCTTTTTTCTCTATATACAAAATTCCTTCAGAGTCAGGATGAAAGTGATGAAGCAGATTTTGATCCATTTATAATCAAAATAATGACTTCCATCTATGCTATGGAAACCAGAGTCTGGCATAATAAAACCAACAGCTGGTTGAGGAAGAATAGCAGTGTGGGCTCTTCGATATTTGCGGATGAATGAGCACAACTGAAGACATAGTTAGGATAGCACATGATGGTTCGGAGTAGTAGTAAGGAGTTAAAACTCCTTCATAAGCACATTTACCAAGAAAACATTTTCTTGTAGTAAAGCCATTTTATTTATTTCCCACGGTAGCTGCAAAAAAATGTCATATGAAACATTTAACATTCAAGAATATTATGCTAATCAGAAATCT
Organism: Psittacus erithacus; assembly: GCA_009867235.2. Taxonomy (NCBI): domain Eukaryota; kingdom Metazoa; phylum Chordata; class Aves; order Psittaciformes; family Psittacidae; genus Psittacus; species Psittacus erithacus. Next base: position 57,641 of record WYDI02008340.1, on the reverse strand, counting down.
GTGTTAAATAGCCCTTACGAACTATGCATTGCAAAATATATTGGAAGCAGCTGGAAAGTCATCCTAATTTCAGGCACTCCTCTTGCTTCAATTTGATATGTATAGGGAAAAACAACACAGTGCAATGAGGGTACTTTAATATCTTGAACCTCTGTGAAAGCTCTGCAGCATTCCCAAATGGACATGAGAGACAACAGAAAAATGGGCAGAGCTATGGCAATCAAGAGTAAAAATGCTGTTCTAGTTGAAACTATCAATTTAGTACTAACATCTGCTTAAAGACATAAATTTGTCAGCAAGTTCTAATATTCACTGTAGAGAACTGCAGAACTGGAGAAGAGGTTAAGTTCCCCAGCATAGTATTCAGAAGAACAAAGGGAACAAGCTAGCAGTGGGAAGGAATGGTTCATGGTGGTAGTGGAAGAAGTGTCTGCAAGGGTAAGAAGGTGCTATAATCCTGCATACTATATCTAAGCGGATGACATCACAAAGGCTGTGTCTCCAACCAGGGATTGAAAACCCAGAAGGGCAACTGTTCAGCTCCCCTAGAACAAGTACTCCCTCGAAGAATCTGCTTTATCTAAAATCACTGGTAATGAGTAACAATTGCCTATAACGACAACCAATATCCTCATGCTACATCTTTCATCCCAGGTTGAATTATCATCCTGTTACTAGAGCCCTCAAAAGTCTTTTGCTACTGGTTTGGAAAAGAATATCTGAGAGCTGTATTCAGTCATAAAATTTATTTTTTTTTTATGGACATTTTAAGATATGAGGCTTTAGTGAAGTCGGCTGTTTCAATTTGATGTTGTTACAATCCTTCCAAACTCATTGTTTCAGATATGCAATCTCCAGTTACCAGCTCAGGAAAGAGAGAGAGAGATTTTCCTTCATATCAGTTTCTTCATTACTGGCTATTTCTGGACTCTTCACAATGAATATGATCATGTTAACAACCACCCATCTCAAACAAAGGCTAGAGTGTCAATTCCATGGAAACACAACCATTTAGTAAAACTCATCTAAAACACTCCTCTGCAGTCTGTGTAACAGGTTGATGATCAGTGCAGCTTGTAAATTGAACACATGCAGTAGGATTGATATTATTTCTTAGAATGGTCTTCACCACAGGTCTGCTCAAGACCTTACCACGCTTTTCTCCCAGTGGATTTACTAGATCTCAAGTCACTTCTTTTTTTTCACAGAAAAATACATGGGTTTTGCTAGAACCATCTCTAAGAGGAAGCCAAAAAGCAACACAGTTTACATGTAGTTTCTAATACAGGTTTTCAAAAAACTGTGTTTTCCATATACAGTAGAAAAGCTCAGTTCTGGCAAACTGTGAAATTATTAGAAATTTTTATCTACTTTGCAACCAGTCATAGCTAACTATGGATTTACAGATTAGATGGCCATGACCACGTAAGTCCCTTGGAAATTTATCCATTTTTGTCCACATCAACAGCTGAAGTCATATTTATCTGAATTTATTAATCTGTTCTCTAATGCAACCATTTCCTTTGACTAGATGTAGTTAGAGGCACCATTGCTTATTAAAAGCAGCAGCAATGAAACTGACATCTATTTCTAAAAACTGTTGTGCAAATAAATATAATTTCTTAATTGGTTAACCAAATAACTGCCATGATAATGAGTCACATCTCTGCCTGGTGACACTTCTTTAGCAACTCCACAGCCAGATGGAAGAGAAGTTACAGGGCTCCTCTTTCTGCTCTCTGCAGCGAATACAGCTCATAACACTTCAGTTCATTTCCTTCCAGTAGTTTGGATCTCTTTACAAGTCTCTAGAATATTTTCTTAAAATTTATTTCCAATAACTCTGCCTTTAACTCCCCACTCAATATATACATTTATAAAGTGACTATTTTATAATAGCAATGAATAGGATAATCATATGATTAACTGCCTAAGGAAGAACTGTAGAACATCTTTTGACGGAAAGTGCAAGAGAAATCCCAAATTTTATATAAGCAAGTGCCAAACTTAATTATGGATCAATTTGATATAAATAAACTTCCAGCTCTGAACTCACAAGTTGTGAAACTGAGTTAACTCCAGTGCAGTGATGCCACTTCTTGTGTGAGTACCAAGCACTTACCACCATTCAATAGATGTCTTCCAAGCTACAAGCATCTGATACTCCTAACTGGTAAGAATAAATAACCAAACACTGAGCCAAGACAATCTAATAGAACTCTTACAGCTGGGATGACATCTCAAATGGTAAAATACAGCCTCCTCACTGGCATCTGTTTCAGTTAGTGGAAACAGTTTTGTCAAATACATGGTGTTTTGCCAAAAAGAGAAGGCACTGATATAGCTTTATATAGTTTCATACTGGATAATTTGCCACTGTTTGAGGCAGCACAGTATATATCTGAGTTGTCTTTTCCTCTCTGTCAATTCAACCTGTTTCTCAGTTTAGATTTTAATTTAGCTTGTTTGAGAGGGAAGCATCAGCCACAAAGTTCAGATTGAGGCTTGGGTCACAACTTCCCTGGAGTCTGCTTAATGTCTGTATCAGTGCTTTTGGTTTAGGATCCTCTTTAGACTTCCTCTTTCTTATTTGCAGTCAGAATGGGGCAAAATTGAGAGGTGGTATCTTCTATTTTGTTTCTGGACAGATCGAGCCAGGGTTGCATTCCTTGCTTGCTTGTGAGGACTGCCTCCATGATGAAAATCAGCAGAGCTATGTTAAAAAACATGTATTAATGCTACCTAAACAGAAATTGGACTTCAGATTTAAGAGTGGTCCTTTGCTGATCATGGATTTTTTCCTTTACTCCCCCATGCTGAAGGGTTGTATCTTTAATGTGTTAATATAGAGGGTATTGCTTATGTGAAGTAATTTCATCACTAGGTCTAATACAGGGTTGAAATTATTTTACCACATACATTTAATCATGGACTCATAGACCCCAATTACTTCGTAGGTGCACAAAAATATCAAGATGAATCAAATTCGCTACACATGGTTCAACATCCTTTTTTAACACTTCCACATGTTGAGTTTTCATTTGTTGTTCGCAATAACTGATTTTTAAACAAGCTACAGGAGGAGATGGAACATTTTATTGCCAATTATAAAATGAATGAATGACTCCTGAAAACAGGTTGGCCAAGTTACAAGGCACTAGTTGATAACCACTTTATCAAATAAGAAAATCAATCCATGCAAAAAACCCCAAAACAACCAACTCTACCAAAAAACAAACAAACAAAACCTAACCAAACCAACAAAACCAAACAAAAGCACAAAACTCAAACCAGGAAGAGCAACAACTTGCAATTGCTTTTGGAAATTGCAAGTGCTCAGTCACCCTCATAGTGAAAAAGATGTTTCCCAGTGTTCTAATGGAGTCCCTTATGTTTCAGTCTGTGCCCATTGCCTCTGGTTCTGTTACTGGGCAGCATCAAAAGGAGCCTGGCTCTGTCTTCTTCCCTTCGGCTATTTATACCTGTTTATGAGATCCCCCTGAGCCTTCTCCAGGCTGAACAGTCCCAGCTGTCTCATTCTTTGCTCACAGGTGAGATGCTCCAGTCCTTTCATCATCTTTGTGGCCCTTTGATAGACTCTAGTATATCCATGTTTCTCACACTGGGGAGCCCAGAGCTGGACCCAGCACTTCATTTGTGGCCCCAGCAGTGCTGAGTAGAGGGGAAACATCACCTCCTTTGACTTGCTGGTGCTTGATAAATGTTGATTTTGAATCAACATTTTATGTTCCAAGTGTTAGAATTAATTTGAAGGGGTCTTGGTACCTTCTGCTCCTGGGGAAATGTGCAAAAGTGAGATATTGGCAATGAACAGGCAGCAATGGGGCAGGGGATGTCAGAGACCTAACTTTACGGAATCTCTGGAAGAAATGAGGAGACACATTACTGCCAGCAGCTCCATCGCAGCCACGCAGGCACCATTGACTTCAAAAGCTGATGGTCTGCCTCACTCTCGGTGCGCAACTGTACCAGAGTTCTGAAAGAATCCTTACAGGGTTCATGTATGGATTTGTATTTTGCTTCCAAAGTGGTTTAGGTTTGTTTCTTCTTTAGTTTTGCCATTGTTGTTTCAATTTATCAGGAAAGCTAAAAGGTAACAGCATTATTGCCTGAATGTTTCCTTCCTTATCTTTTAAAAAATTGCTTGGACAGGAGAGAAGATGTTTAGATATGTACTTAATATATAAAAAGATAATAAAAAGTACTAACAACTTCAGCATAGGGAATTTTCAGGGAAATTAATGTCTAGCTGAGGTTAATGGCCCTCAGCTTCACATTGGTCCATCAACTCTCCCAGTCAGTCATTAAGTCTCAGGAAATGCCTTGTGCCTTGATTGTTATTGCTTTAATACATTAAATTCAAGTTAAAGGCTTGACTTAATGTTTAGCCACTATAACGTGAAACACAAGGCAATGTTCCCACTGGACATATTCACTGTCAAATATATTTATATTTACCTTATTTTCTATAGGTATTTAAATAGAGGAATTGAATACTCATTTACCAATTCGCTTTGGTTTGACCACTCATACAAGTACATAAAAACTTCTCCATACATCTTTGTCATTTATTTAATATTTCACTAAAGATACCTTATCTGAGTTCAAATTTGATTGAATGTGCAAAATATAGACATGACTAATGTTAAGATGGAGAAATTAAAATTTGATCAGACCAGTTTTGTTTTGTCTAATTAATATCATACTAGTGTTATTAAAGAAAAAAGACTATTTACAAGCTACAGCAGAAAGTGAAAAATCAATGACTGTTTTGGCCCCAAACCAATTGAAAGGTGGAAATCTGGTGATGTCATTTGTTCTTGTGAAATTTCTGCCATCGTGACCTCCCTCACAGTGAAAAAATGCTTTGGACAGGATTTTCTTTCAGTCATGTTCTTCATGTTCTGAAAAACCTGAGTTTGATTAAAAAAAAAAACAAAAACCAAATAACCAAACCAAACCAAACCAAAAAAAAACAAAAGAGAAAACCTCAAATCCCAAAAAACCACACCAAAACTAACCAACCAACCAAAAAAACCCAACCAAACACCCCCCCCAAAAAAAAACACACAAAAAAAAACAAACCCAAAACCTACATCAGAAAAACCATCCTAAACCAAAACAACAACAACAAAAGAAGAAAAGAAACACAACCCAAACCAAACAGACAGAAGTCCATTTGGACTTAAGAGTGAATTCTGGTCTAAAAGCATGGTTGCCAGCAATGCTGAAAATGTCCTAGTTTGGTTTTTTTTGAGTCATTTTATATATTCCTTAATTACTTTTCAGATGTGCTTGGCCACATTTTTAAACACAACCAGTTCACTTTCCTTCAACGCATGACGAAAACAGATGAAGAAAAAGCTTACTTTAGTCAATATTACACTCAAAATGTTGGTGTTTCTATTTCATTTAATGGCCAAATAATGTATTCTTTCCATTGTGGAAAATCGCTGCACATGGGCTGAAAAACATGTTTCCAAAACTTTGACATTTCATAGCAAAACATACTTTCTGGTGCTGCTTCATTAAAGCCAACGAAGTTATGATGGGAATAAATCTGACTAACTGTGGCTGTGTACTAAAGTGAGGTTTGATTTCATGTGTACGTAAAATGTGTATGTCAGAATCACTACTAGATTTCTGCATTAAGTTTTCAGGAGTCTGGCAAATGCCGCATGGCCACTGTCATGCATTGTTGGAGACCATAAACACTCAAAAGTCCTTGGGAGGTGAGATGATGCTAAGTCAGGCCAAAATATGAGACAAAAGCTGCTTATAAGGGGATTCAAGCAACTTAGGCTATATTTTGAGTGATACTTGCCTGACTAGGGACTTTGTATAAGCCACCTGAACTATCTCTGCATCAGTTTTGCCAGACTGTAAAATGAGAAAAATGCTCATAAGGTAAAGACAGAAAGAGAGAAAAAGGTTATTGACCCTTTGAATTTGATGCTCCACACTGGCAGCCCTGCCAATGCAACAGTGTAATTCTGCGCTACAGTCAGTTCCCTGTTCTCTAGGATCAGCGGCTGGGACAAGTTTCACACTGGGATCATGCAGGTATTGGAAGCATAGTGCAGGGATACCCACACTGTTCATTCATAGTTGGGTTTGAGCTGGAGCCAAGGAGGTTAGCTAGAACCCAAGTGGTTTGTGCAGAGCTGCTGGCCATCTCTTCACCCAGCTAAAGACAGCCTGGATTACCTTGCAGAATAGATAGCTGGCTGGGATGGTAATGTAAAATCTCCCAGATGGCCCAGGCTGGCACTGCTAAGCATACACAAACTGTAGTCAGCCTATGCTCTTCCCACTGCTGCAGGAAGGGAACTAGGAATAAAAGCCACAGAGAAAGAAGAGGAAGGGTGACAGGCATCCTGAATGAAGAGGGTTTGCAGCCATACTGAGCCCTCTTTGCACAAGTTTGCCAGGCAGCTTTCAGTGTGTTTATTCACCATCTTGCTCTTGTGTGGGTAGCATCTTCATAGCTGGGAAGTGCAATTGGACTGTATGTGAGTAGAGTGGTAACTTCAGGTATGCATAAATGTGAGGTACTTTATAAAAATCTGCAATTTTGCATCTGCTTTCCTGTCTGAATAATCTCACCATACGGGACAAAACTGTTCTAAATTCTCCATTCCTGAAAATAGTGTTTCTTGCATTTTCCTGATGAAACCTTTGAGGTGCACTGGGTAACGCGTCTGGACATCTACATTTCTAGTGTCAGCTGTGTCTCTTTACAAACCTGCCAACTCTGCTTTGGATGTGCCTACCTCCCCCTTTCTCAGTTGGCTGTTCTTCCCCGACCTTTGGTGCCATCCTTGTCACCATGCCTGTGCTTGGCTAGGGGAACATGATCATGGACATGCATCGCACCACAGCATGGACCAGGGCAGAGATGGTGGCTTTAGGCCACATTGTGAGCCACAGGCTGTCCTGTGGAACTCAGGTAAGTATGCCACAGGAGACATGCATTCCTGGCTGCCTGTCATTGCAATCTTGCTCCACTCAGCAGATGCACCAGGTCCTGTGTCAGAGCAGGACAGGGCCCTGGTGTGGCAGATGTGCAGCAAGGTGTGAGAGTGAAGAAGGTTTGGGAATAGAAGATACAGGAGAGGCATGGAGGAGAAAGTGTTTAGAGAGAGTGGGGAAGAAGTTGACAATAGGGAGACATGGGTCTCATTTGAAGAAATGAAGTGAATGCAATCCGTCATAACAGCTCTCAGCACCTGAAATTTTTGGAATTGGCTTTTTAGTGGGGGAAAAGAGGAACTGCACTAGGAAGTAAGCCATCATTTCCATTTTCTGTGGTAACAGAAGCAACCTTCCAGACATCAGCTGAACAGGAGCCCAGCATGGGGAATTATGCCCAACTCTTCAGACAGCCTGAAGCGAGGTCTCTCTGCATGGCTGTAATCTGGTCCCATTCATCTCAGTAGGGTGCCCAAGCTGCAGGTTAATGATGATAATTGAAATGTCGGCATTAGCTATTTAGTTGCACAGCAAACAAATATAATTAATCTCGATAGCTTTTTTACATTTATAAAAAGAAAGTATTTCATCTACAGTGGTAGGTAGATGCAGTATCAAGCAATTGCTAGAACTGCTACAGATCTTCACTTCAAAACTGTGTCTGAATCAAAGTATTGCTTAGTTTGTATGAAAATCCCCCTCAGTTTTCCTATAGATACCACGAATGTAAACATTTCCATAGCTGCTAAAATTGCTTCCTATCCCTTCAGCCAGCTGAAAAAGTATTCACATTTAATATTCTTCAACAATTGGTTATTATTTCTTAAAATGTTACATAAGAAATTTTAATAATTTATACTATAATAATTTACTTGATAATAATTTCTACAATATATTGAACTTTTTTTCCTCTGCACAAATAATGGTGTCAGACCAGAAACTGAAAACCAGGAGGCACTCTGAGGTAGGTTGCATTGAATCCAAGAGAAGCTAATAACAATAATAAACAAACAGCACAGCTACTCTCTGAAGGCACTGGGTTGCATAGGGACAATAAACAAAAGCCATATGCAAGAGCTGGTCTTGTAATTCTCTCGTTTCTCTTAACATCAGCCATAGCAAACATGTCACAGGCTTTTTCAAAGAATACTATTGTGTCTAATTAAAGCACAGTCCTGGATGATCCAAGGTGGGAAGATTATTTCTCAGGAGCCACAGGGCACCATGACCGTCTGATTTTCCCACTTTGGAAGAACAAACCCTGGGCCAGAGGGGTGAAACAATGGCAGGGCTAGTGGTGTGCTGAAGGGTCACGCGTCAGCAGCACATCCCTGACATATTTGAGGATTCATTTCAGTTCAGGGAGGTCCATGTACCTTAAGAGATGCCTGCTCAAGCACAGCTGTGGCACAGTGAGACAGTGCATCGCACTGCCTGTTTTGAAGCCAGGTTGTTATGATGCCTCCTGAGAATCTCATTTTCAACTCCTCACCTGGGACAGCAACCCTTTATCCCATTGACCCTGACAACCATGATGGGAGCTGAAGGGCTGCAGGTGGGACTGGCTCGTCTTCCTTTCAGCTCAGGAAGGGCACAGCCACCATATGAATCATGTTTGCAAACTTTTTATTAATACAACTTAAAAACAACAACTGCCACAAGCCACTCATCCCTCCATTCACTAATACACCATCAGACACTTTTCAAACCTCTCATTTTACCAATTCTAAGTTTTTCCAAAAGATCAAAAGCTGGCAACACTGCTGGTCATCATACTTTCCTCTTGTCAGTTAGTTCTATTTACTTAGCAGACATACAGGATTATATCAGCTCGTCTTTTCTTGTGTCAAATGAAACTTTGCTAAATACAGCCTGAAATTGCAAATAACTTGCTGTGAAGCTATAGTGAGCAGTTCAAAAGGCATTCTGTCAGTAAAATTATTTTTAGCCAATTATGCTCTCTGTCTCTTTTATCATTGCCACTGCTCTTTAAGCAATCTGCTTATTAACATTTTAGAAGTTGCTCATGGAGGCATTGATGTGGTTTAATGTGCTCTTTGCCTTCTAAGGACTCTACATGCAAGTTTTGTTTGCATACATCTCTTGTTAGACTAGGTCATGCAACATCAGGGTACTCTACAGGTCCCCAGAAGCCTAATATATACTGTTACATAGTTTTGAATTGCAGTTTTTAGCCTGTATATTGCAGCCCATTCTGGGGTGGCACCTTTTTTATTATTAACAATCAACCAACATCTTGGACAAGGACTTTCTGAGGATGGTAGCACAGCATGGTTGAAATCTGCTTTGTCAGATTATCTTGAACAGTTTGTCTTCTAGGATCATTAGATGAAAAAAAAAATATTATAATGTGTGCTTTCTCTAGGTGTCTGGTACTCTCTTAGTTTATTTGGCCTCCTGAGTTGCTTCTCTGTACCACAGCTCTGACTGAAACTTCCTCATGCTGTGCTGTACATTGGCAAAATTCAAGCCTGATAAGGAAGCTTAGCCCACAATGCCTGTGCTTTGGAAGTCCACTTCCCTGATGAAATACAGTTCCATCCACAATCTCTTTTCATACATTCATATTTACACAAAGGCAGCCTTCGTATTCTCAATTCCGTTTGATCTTCCATGTTGTCCCTCCACAGAGCTTAACTCCTTTTTATTCAAATCCTCCCCAGATTCTCTTTCATTGTGCATTGTAGATGCAGTCCCTTGGCATAATGAACTCTCACACAGCTGTAGAAATTACTGTTGAATTGTCAGTTCTGTTTTAAATGACAGGATTAACTGTTACCCATCTGGTCATCTGAGCAAGAAGAGCTACCTAATGGGCTCATTGGCTGCTGCCTGGTGCACGGGAGGCGTGAGGGATTTCTGCAGGGCAGCCAGGCAGCACCATGACTTGGTAGATTGTGAATGAAAAGTCCAGTCACTTTCTTTCGTGATTAAATGCCACCTCTGCATTACAAATATATAAATGAGAAAATATGAATTTGAGGCTAATTTTAATTTTCTATTAAAAAGCCAACCCTGTGTTTTGTACAGGGGAAAAAAAAAAAAAGAAAAAAGAAAAAAAAATAGTACTTTAGTGCTAGAAATGATTTGTTAACAAAAAAAAAAGTGACTGATACTTTCAAGCTTCAGGATTTGTGCCTTTTCAAAGCAAATATTCCAGTTTCACAATAGTTGCAACACAGCCTGATCAATACTAGCACGCAGCTTCATGTAGGTATCACTGGTGCTGAAACTGCTCAGTAGAATTTCTGCTCCATTTCTACTTAAAGTCCACATGATGCATAGAGAACCAGAACTTTGAAGCCAAACATTTTTGAAACCTGGGAAGCACAAACTTCTGGTTTGGAGCCATACTTGATCTAGAAAGAACATACTAGTTTGAAATGTACTGACTAATGCTGTTAAAGATATTACAGGCCTTTGTATAAGTGAATCCTACAAATTTTATAAAGTTTCATCCACTGCCAGTCTTACTATAGCATTTCCTCTCTTAGAAAAGAGATCATGATTTTGAGACAATTGTCTCCATTTGTTTGCCAGTTTAAACACTTTCCCAATTTAAGACAATTATGCATCATTTAGGAATAAATTAAGACAAAGAAAATCCTATAAAATTTTTTCAATCAATTTAAAGAATTAGTCATAAGTGTCGTAACATGTTAGACTGATAGTATCTGCAGGTGGTATCAGTTCATCGTTTGTTGATCATGGTTCAAAACATAGATAAAATCCCAAGAAATTACAATGCAACATTTTGAGAGTATAAAATTGCATTATTACAGTGGAACTGGAGCAGGAAGCTGGGATTTGACTGCCTGAATTTATTCTGGGAAATACATCATCCAGAAATCATAGCTGGGAGACTCAGCTGATGTTGCCTGCTGTTAATTATTTAAGGTATCACAAGGACATAGCATAGAGATTAGCCTGATTAAATGTGGGAGAGTATTAAGGTCAAGAAGCTTCCTGTTCTTCCCAGAGAAAACATTGTTTGTGACCCACTGGGAAGAGCTGCACTATGTTACACTGAACAAACTGTCCAGTGAAGAGCAATGGGCTTCCACACCTTGCAGTTTACTAGAGCCAGTCTTTGTATTTTGTAGCCAGGACAGCTTTTGCAGATATATTGTCTCAATCCAGGAATAGAAATATTAAATTTAAAAAATAAACTGAAGGATGAAATGGAACTTTGTACAGACCATTATGTAATTTCACTCTCTGTGCATTCCTAAATAGATTTTTGTTCCGTCTCATTGGCCCGAGAAGTGAAACAGTTGCTTGCTAGAATATATTTTCATATATGTATTAATCTAGTGGAAATCCCACTGAATCTTTCCATATTTCTGAGACTTCATAGACTGGATACAAATTCTAACTTTTAAGTAAGTGCTCCTTTTAGTGCCATACCAGTGTCATGTTCTGATAACTATGAGCTAAGACACTTAACGATGATGCTGAGGGTGCAGAAATTTCCATCATTGTAAAATGGAAAAACACAGGGTGTCCTGCATTTTAGGGTACTTAAGTGTCTGTCTTCTAAAAAATCTTTTCAAATGTTTGTTCCTTTTAAAACTTTGAGCTTTCAAAATACAGATTTCCAAGTTTGCCTTGGAAGTGTTCTGTTTTGTTTTGCCTTGTTGTGTTTTAATGAGAACAAAAGTTGTCAAATACATTTTCTTAATCTCAGGTGTGGGAAAGCTGTAGTAAATCTCACCAGTAATGTACGCATAAGTTACCACCGATCCGAATTACCTACTTCTCTGAAACTCTAGGAAATCATCAAAATAACCACTGATTTTTGTTCCATCGTTTCCTTTCCTGGTTCATCCTTTGATCTTCCAGGCCAAAAGCAGGTCCCCAATACTAAAAAATATAAAACTCCTGCAGTTCTGTACCCACGTATTAATTCTGGTTTCTAGCTTCTCTTCTGGAGAAAGAGGATTAAATTTTGGCTCCATTGTAGCCAGTCCCAGAACACCTGACAACCTCAATAGGGCCAGAATTTCATCCAGGAATTTCACTCCATGCTACCTGTGAAGCTGCTGCCCTGGGATGCATAACATGTCCCCAGCCAGACCCCCAGCTGCTGTACTGCCAGAGCTCTGTGGGACCCTGGCAGGAGGACTCCAAGAGTAAGAAAGGCAGGGCATGACCTTAAGTAATTTTAGTTTTTTAACCAGTAAATGGACAGAACTCAGGGAGGTTGCTAAAGCAACACCTCTTGCAACTTCTCACTTTTTCTTTAACAAGCTAGATATCAGTATGGATTTTTATCCGTTTATTTTATTAAAAAGTTGTCTTCTATCTACTTTTCAAGTATAAATTAAGGTACAGATTCTTGCGTATTCCCCAAGATTTAATCTACTATCATATGCTTAGGCCTTTTACTGCTGCTTAGGGAGAAAAAAGGAGATGAACTTGTTTGTGATTTTGTTTACTATAAGAAAATGAAATGAAAATATATCTGTGTGGAATAATACTATTGCATATATATATCAGTTTGTGTGTATGCATATATATGTACGCACACATACACACATATAAATATGCACACATGTGATTTGAATTTGCATGGCCAAGCATTAAATTATGGCAAGTTTAAACATCTTGCTTGAGATACAGCTTATTTTTTGACTTTTTTAAGCTCAGGATGATGCAGCCTTCACAGGGCTGTTGAACTGAAACAATGTAGCAGCAGTATCAAGTCTGTGTCATGCGTACATCATGGGACTTAGAGTGTCGTCCAGTCCACAAGAATAGCTCAATATATGCTCTATACTTAAAAAGAAAATCTAAATGTGACTGTACTGAAGCAGTAATTTAAAAAATTCTTTGTGTGTCCAAAATTCACTTCTTTTGATGTCAGTCCAGCCAAGTATATTCTCATGGTCATGTGCCTCTCACATTTAACTTCCTCTTTGAGAGAGTCATGAAAACCAGCTGAAAATTAGATATTCTATGGTTTAACAAGTCATTCAAAATTTAAACTGTGCATTGTCAGGGCTGTGTTTTAAGTACATAATTTTTGAATTCTGAGAAAGCATCAGTTCCTGTGTGCCTCCATTCAGATTTTCTCTAGGGACAGCAAAGTCCTTTTCAGGAGCATGGCTGAAGTCCATTCAGAGAGATCTGGGCAGTGGCATGGGGGTAGCACCCAGGTGCAGACACGCTGAGCCAGTCTGGCTGTGCCCTGTACCATGATCCCCTTTTCCACTACTCCCTCTATCCACTAAGACTGTAAGTGAAACATATTTACAAATAACAGAATTAGCTTTACCATGCAATTAGTTAAGCTCTTTTTTAAAAACGTGTGGGCTGGCCCCCTCTCTACCACAAGCGTTATAAATAACTTGCTTCCTGGCTGTCATGTTGACAAACTGAACTCCTTCCACAACCTCCGCCACCCCCACCTTCTTCCTTCACAAAGACATGCTACTTCTCCCAGGACTTCAAAGTTTATTTTTCAAACACTTTCAGGGGTCAGGAGGGAGGAAAGAGGAATAACTGTGCTCACATCTGTCAAAAATGTCAATTAAAACAAAATCCTTTCTTCTTGTATGCTGGGACATGCAGGAATTACACCCAAACCTGTTTTGAAAGTAACAAAATACTAGCACAGAGATGCTCTGAAAAGATTAGGAGCCTTGAACTTTAGAAATATTGCAGTACTTTTTAGGTGACACTAAAGAGGACTGAAATCCACCCAGGTGTTTGTTGCGTAGAGGCAGACACATCCAGCCTGCATCTTAGCTGTCTCAGTGATGCGCATTTAAACTCCTATTCCAAGGCTTTATGCTCTTACTAAAGGGCCAGCTAATGACTGACCTTGTGAAAATCTCTCTTCAATGCCAATGATTCAATCAGCAGCATATTGGAAAGTATGTTTAGATGCAAAAACCTTACATGATACTGCATACACAAACGTGAAATACCTTCTAGCAGGCGCTTCCTGTCCAGTGCTTTACACACAGAGCTGAAGGGTTAGTTCTTTGTTTGCATTGGAGTCATTAACATCTAGAAACAGGTAACGAGAAGTTTTAAGTGACTCACCGTAAACATGCAAGTGAACCGTAAGCAAGTTAAGTGAACAAACTTAGGGGTGAGAGGGTATCTCTGTCTCTTGTTCAGGAGTCTCCCAAATGCTGACTTGTTTTTCATCTATACAAAGCACCTGATGTCACTTTTCTGTGTGGGTCAAAAATGCTGTACAAAGGTTAAACAAGTTCTTTCATCCTTGCTCATGAAAGTAATCTCACATTGCATTTCTAGTACCTAAGTGCATTACTATAGCAGGTTGGGGATTTACTCTATGAATACTTTCGTACCTCTGGTGACTAAGTGGCCATGTGTTCTCTCCCTTCCCCTTAATCTTGGTCCAATTATTGCTTAATCTGAAAGGTGGTTTTGGCCTGAGTTTATACAGATAGTGCAGCCAACATTTCCAGCTATCAGTATGTAGGCTTCATAGCACAGGACCACAGAACCTGTACCAGCTCTGCATGCTACAGAAAGGAGTTTCTTTAGAAATTAAAGCATAAAGACTTACATCCCATAAATAGCCTGTTGCTTCAGCCAGCAACTTAAACAGAGAGCTGTTGCTGAGTACAGCATAGGAGCATGCAATTGCACTTGAGCATAGGAAAAATCCCACTACAGTAGCTTAATACTAAGCAACTGATTATGAGTTTTGTTAGATGAAGACCTATAAAGCTGGAATCAGTGGAATTACCTCAGTGGATATAATGCACTAGAATGATCCAAAAGCCTTTCATAAAGTGCTTTGTTTTTTTCCCAGAAATTCTGTTTAACACATGCGGAAGACTGTGATTCTGGAAAAACTGTCCTCATGGTTAGGATACAAAGGCCATGAAGAAGTTGCATTCAGAGGTGTGGCTGAAGGCTGAGGAGCTTTACATGAGTCATTTTTTGCTAGTGTTGTTCCTGTGCCACAGGAAGGTAGGTGTATCAGCACGGAGATCATCGCAGCTACCTAACAGAGGCTGTGCAAACCAGGAGACCTCATAGCCTCCCACATTACCTACGCTGCCAGCTTCACCTGAGCTATAAAGTTCAAAGGCAGATATGCCTTCATGAGATCTGGTAACAGCTCTGCACTAAGAAATGGAGCACAGTATAGACGCATGGAATAAAGAGTAAGAGCAACCAGGCCAGATGGCCTGGCAGAAACTGAGGTGGAGTGTCTCATGTCTTCAAGCAGGGCTGTTGGTAGGAATGAACTCAAGAAAGGGCTATGTGCTTATGTAGGAGCATCTGCAGAACACACACGCACATATATATGCACCAAGTATTGGCCAAAATCAAGGAAAAACATGGCAAGGAGCCTAACAAGGCCAGGTGAATGGGAGCTTAGTACATACTGGTAAATAAAAAGCAATGACCACTAGTGGAAATGGTTGGAAAGTCATAGGCATTTTATTGACTTACAAACTGTGACACTCTGGAAAAGGTTTGGATTGCTCCTGATGACAGCTCTGCAGGAAAGCTTTTGTAGAGTGTGGCAACTGTGCAAAAAAAAAAAAAAAGGGAAAAAGAAAAAAGAATGCAAATGATGCATTATGAGGCATAAGACACAGAGTGGAAAATACATTATAAGCAGTATAATATGATAGGTAAATGAATAATACACTGCCAACAAGGATGTTGCTTTCAGTTTTGGTCAGTACTTGTATAAAGATAATACAGTAACAGAGGGAATTCAGATAAAAAAATAATTAAAATAAGTAGAGGAATCAGGAATTTTCTATATGAAAAGATAAAAAGGATTAGGTGCATTTAATTTAAAGACAAAATAAGAAGGAATATAATAAAGGTTGCAATTTGATGACTCTAATGCAAATGAAATATCCTGTGCTTCTAGGCAACATTTCTCTCATTCAAAAAGTGAATATATTACATGGCAGAAATCTGTAAGGAGTGATAAAAGACTACATTTTTCTACACAACACAAATGAAAAATTATTCTCTGAAACTCTTTTTTCTAGCAGGATTAAAATGGCCTGAACACTTAGAAAGAAAATTAGAATATGCCAGTTCATTAAGTCCAAGCAATATTTTCCAAGAAGTTATGTACACCATTTTTAGGTTAAACAGATCCTGGTCTAATATCACATGCCAATTCCAGCATACATTCAGGAAAGGAAAAAGGAAGTGGGAGGGAGAGTGCCATGACAATATTTTTTCTACAGCTAATCGCATTACTACTTCAGATATGATATCTCATGCCCTGTTGAAATTAGATGCAAGAGTCACAAGTTTTTCATGAAGCTAAGATTGAGCCTTTTCCAATAGCAAAGCTTGTGGCCTTATCCTTGCATTGTTGTAAGCCAGTGAACTTTAAACTCTGCATGTTTGCATGTGGAGAATGCATTGCCAATGCAGACCTGAATCATGCCTGCCCTGTGCCTCAGGCCAGAATAACACAGAGTCAAAAACCCACTTCTGTGTGAAGAGGAAAAAACATTTTCCTGACAAATGAAAATAATAAAAGAAAAATAACAATACTGAGACCTATTTGTAACTCTTTGGAAAAAAATGAGCAAGTCCCAGTAGACACAGACTGGCAGGCAGAGGGTGGAGGAAACACTGCAGAGCTAATTAATTTACTACATAAATCCATTGCTTATCAAGTGATTATCACTCCATATAAATGCCATAAACAAAAAAGGAACATCAGATCTTTCAGGAGCATTGACCAGCATTCTTTGGGAGGGTACGACCGCTGTAGTTTTTAACCTCCAGAAACAAGTGGCTCACAACATGCTACATGTATTGGCCAGGTTTTTCTAAAACCAGAAGATCTTCATTTCCCCCTACCTTAAAGAGAAAAAAAACCCTACCCTTAAACCAAAAAACAAAACCAAAGGGAATAAAGAGAACAAAACAAAACAAGCCTCCCAGATCCCCAAGCCCACAAACAGTACAATTAGAGAGAGAAAAAAAAGCCCTGGTCTTCTTAACCCGGTTCCTCCTACATGCATATCCCACAAACTGTCAACATCCCACAGGAATCTACCCACGTTACACATCATAGCACAATGCTCCCGACAAAGGCATCTCAACCCATGATGTTTCAGGCAGCCTTTCAAACCGCCTTCAGTGTATCTAGGTTCACCAGCTCTGTAATTAGGTGTTAAGTTTGAGCAATCCAGGAATTTATGCAGGGAGATATTTCTTTGGTTGTTCAACATGATTTATGCCTGCATGGTCTAGCTGGAACGAACAGAGGTTCATCCCATGAAGAAAACAAGACTTTCCATACCTCTAGTAAGCTCCAGTTCAGTGAAGCATAAACATATATATGTTCAGGCTCATCCCTAGTTAGAATAGCATTTAAACAAGCATGGGTAGCTCAGCAGTCCTTTCAGTTCCATGAGACAAAAGCATGCATGTAACTGCTCTCTTAAACAGGCTTTAATTTATAAACAACATCAATAATAAAGTTCACCATCATCAGCATCACAGCATCTGCTCTGTTTGGCTTCACCTGACAACACCAGACTTCAGAAGTGAACTGTGATAAATTACAAGTGTAGGTTCTTGCCATAAACAAAGCAGGTGAGATAACATTGTGAATAACATTGGTCCTTGCCAGTACAGTTTTCTTTGGTATATGCCAGAATGTTGCAGGGTTAAAATGACCATTCAAAATCCCTCTTTGATGTGTTATTAACTCTCAGCAACTGAATATTCCTACTGACCCAGAGAACTGAAGGCTTTGCCATATATTTCATTTTAGTCTCCAACATCAAGGGTTAGGAGAAAAAAGGTGAAAAAAAAGCATTCTATAAGTAGGCCAAAGAGAGAACATGCCAAAATGTAAAACAAAATTATTGGTTCGTGCAAGCAGCCAGTTCTACAGAGGACTGCATGGCATATTTTCAGATGTTTTGCTAATCATTACCCTGCTATGTGTTGAGAGAAGTGATGTTAATGACTCTTCTCATATTCTCAACTATTTGACCAGAATGGGAATAACAACAGATTTGGCAATCAGTTCCCAAAGTTTCCGTACTTACCATACCTAGTGTAACTCACTAATCTAAACGTGCACCTGCCTCTGTTTTCACCACACATACCTTAATGGCCACAAAAAAAAATGATTTACATTGTTATCCCTTAGGTGTATTAGATGACTTCTGAGGCCCCTTCCAACTTTCAAATGAACTTCAGACATGCTGGAAGTCAGGCAACACATTGTAGCTTCGTGCGCTACTAGGACTGGCATGCTGATGTTCCTTTAATGTTATTTAATTTACCTTTCTGTATATTTCAGTTAACAGTTTTGAGAAAAGCATAAAGCCTTTAGCATGCAGACCTCAGAAGTGTTCCAGGATGCCTACCACGCTGCTGTAGCTGTAGGTGACTTTCCAATTTATCTGCAATAAAGAACAATAGTTAGTACTTACTGTAGTGGCATGTTTTTCCAGGTGAATTTTTGCTTTTATAATTCTAATCTTTAGTCATGCTTTCTTGTCTTTCAAAGAAAAATGACATTTTATTGCTGGTTCATTTTCTGAAGTAACTTCACTTTTGCAGTTGCATCTGAAACAACCAAAATCTTTGCACTTACTGTATATGTATGGGTAGGTATATAAATACCAATACACATAATAAAATATGTACAGGTATATTGATTGCTTTCTTTTGCCAAGAAATATTCTAAATTACAAAAAAGCAAATTTAGTGCTCAAAAGACTCACATACCTCAACTGGTAAATGGTGCAATTTTTCCATTTGATCTTTACTGTGATCATACGCAAACCACAACATTTCAGGAAATGCTCTGATCTTTCTAGTCGGTGATTGTGAAGCAACATTTTAAAAGAGGGTTTTCAGACATGTTACCAGTTTCTTATTCCATGGAAGTGCTGGGGAGGAGAAAAAGCACTCTAATCTTAGTCATTCAACACCATGTATTCACATCTCTAATAACTTTATGAGTTTTATTTGTATCTTAATATTAAGGTAAAACAAATTGAAAGACAAATGATAAAAGTGAGATTTATTTTTTTTTTAATGTCTCTGTGATCACAGAAAGGACAGGGTGACAATATATGGATGGTCTAGCCAGTGGTCCCAAGCATCTGTGCCTTAAGAGCTGCCTGAGTACAGCACCAGGCCCCAAGGTTTATGGTAAGTAGCTGAAACATGAAAGATCTGGGATTTTGTACAATTACCTCTAAAAAAGTGAGCTTGCAATCTTCTCAAATATAAAAACATAATTTTGAAAAATAATTTTTCAATTGCTTAAATTACTTTTGCAGTATCTTGAAATAAGAGAGGTTGCAATGGACCCTTGCCCAGCAGACATGCTGGAGGAGATTTTGGAGCCAAGCATCTCTGTATTGGCTTTGTGTGGCTCTGCAACATACTTAGTTTCCTGGGCTCCCATCCACTAGGTCCTCTGACTTTATTGACTCAGTTATTAGACCCTTGCGAGCTTCTGAGCAGGAACACAGGGCTCCTCTCCCCTTTGAACCAGAGGTCTACAGGCAGCCAGGCTGGCAGTGCCTGGCAGGCGGCAGAAGCCAAGGAGGAGAAAATGGCCAGAGCTTACTTCCACTTACCTTCTGTAGAAGTCAGCCCAGCTTGTTTACACCTTTCAGCCTGGCTTTAAAATGGTTATTTTAAAAGCTGCATTCATTTGCTCTGCAAGTTTCTGTCCTTTTATGAGGCAAAGAGGAATAAAAGCAAAAATGCTCATCCCCTCTTGAAGGAAAGGCACCACTTCATTTCCATAGGCATGCAGTTTTCTTCTTGTGTCAGGACACTGCCTGAGGATGTGACACAGGGGGAGGAGTGAGTAAGTTGGATGAGCTCCAGTGTAGTTCATGCCCATGTTATACTTTGGAGAGATGCAACAACACCTGATAGACAGATATGCTCAGCCCACAGCTCCATAGTGTGGCCACAGCTCACAGAAACCAGGAGGGGAGGGGACAGGTTTGGCAAAAAGGAAGTATGGGGTTGTCAACCTGGTTTTGTTTGCTTGCTTTTTGTAAAACTCATGGTGACATAAAAAGCCAACAGAAATTACAATTACTCATCATATCTGCAATTATTAGGAATAGCTGTTCCTAGTTTCAGTCCTAATTACGGTGCTAGCAATTTCAGATTCTTTTTTAGCATAGCATAAAGAACTGCACAAAAACTGTCCATGAAAACAAGCAATGACCATAAAGGTGTAAAATGAGATAATTACCATCTGAAGCAAAAGAAAAAATGTTAGCACTCACTTCCCTCAATGATAATTACAACTTCGATCTGATGGCCATAACTTAAGCATCTACTCAGGCACAGAAGCCATCTTGTTCCTTGTTGGTCCCAATTTATATTCCTACAACAGTGCTAGAATGAAAAGACAGACCAGTCACCAAATGAAAAAGTCTGTATAGTACTGAAGCAAAATATGCTTAGAATTTAAATTCTCTTCGCTGCAATACCAGTTTCATCACGACCAGTCGGCTCTTTGCTTTCATTCAAAACAGGCACAGAGGCAATCAAGTTCAGGTTCAAGAGTCTTTTGAAAGGCTCTTCAAGCCCACGTGCCTTTCTCTGTCTTTATGGTGTGAGCACAGTAGACACTTCAAGCTCTCCCATCCTGCTGCAGCACACGTACCACTGAAAAACTTCAGTGAGAAAGATGCAGAGTAAAGCTGCTTCCATTTTTCAAGTGGAGAAAAGTCTATTGTCAACAAAGTCCTCCACAGAAAGCAAAGGAAGGAAGATCAGAGCAGAGCAGCACTGCAGGGTGACAAAGCTGTCTCCTGCAGCAGGTATAGCATGCTTCTTTGGTTAACTCTGACAACAAAACCCTGAAACTTCATTTTTCTTTTTGATTTCTCCTGAGAAAGGTTCTCCTGGAAGGCTGGAGCCCTTTGAACACATCAGCTGGTGTGTACCAGCCCATCCTGATTGTGGGTGAACCAGCAGCCAGCCCATGGGTCTGCATAGGCTCCCAGTCTGTCCTGCTTTTGCAGAAGGAAGAATAAGTGTCATGGTTTAAGCCAAGACGTAACTCAGAACCACACAGCCCACTTGCTCACTCCCCCCCCTTCCTCCCTCAGCTCCCAGACAGATGGGGAGGAGAATTGAAATAATGCAACTCCCCCAGGTTGAGATAAGAACAGTCCAGTAACTAAGGTATAACACAAATCACTACTGCTGCCACTAATAATAATAATGATAAGGGAAATAACAAGGGGAGAGAAAACAGCCGCTCACCACCTGCCAACACCCAGCCCAACTGAGCAGTGATCTAGCCCTTCCAGGTAACTCCCAGTTTACATCCTGGGCATGACGTGTTGTGGTATGGAATACCTCTTTGGCTGGTTTGGATCAGGTGTCTTGTCTCTGCTTTCTCCTGGCTTCCCCTCCTCCCTGGCAGAGCATAAGACTCAGAAAGTCCTTGGTCAGTCTAAACACTCTAAGCACCAGCTAAAACCATCGGTGTTATCAGCGCTGTTCCCAGGCTGAAAGTCAAAAACACAGCACTGCACCAGCTACTAAGAAGGAGAAAAATGACTGTTACTGCTGAACCCAGGACAATAAGGCAAAAGGAGGAGAGAGAGGATGAATGAGAAGCAATCTCCAAACAATCACATCTTGATGTATATATTTACACTTCTTTGCGTAAATTCCACCAGCCATGATCTTAATCTCAAAGATTATGAACTAGGCAGCAGAATAGTTATTTTCCCTGAACTGGGATACATTCACCAGCTACAAGTCATTACTCAAAAATCCCTTTACAATTAAGCCCTTATTAAAACTTTTCAGGATAAATAGTAGATAAATTTAGACCAGGTCCCCTCCAGGTTTTGCCAGCAGAAAAGCAAGTGCTATGTGTCCTGAGGGACAAGTGATTTGTTGCCAGTAATTTAACAGAAGACTTCTCACAAAAATATTCTCCCTAAGTCCGTAACAAGCTCCATGTCCCCAGTATCTGTGTTCAGGTATTGTCCTAAAGTGGATAGGTGAGAGAATGAGCAATCTGTTTGTTTGGGTTTTTTTCCCCTTTTAAACAAGAACATTTTTAAAATGGATTAATCCTAAAAAGAAGGCAATACCTTCTCCTTAATACCATTAACTGCAGGAAAATAAATGGCTCCATAGAACATTAACAGTAATCAAAGGGCAAACATTCTATAGTCAATCAAAATAAATGTAACAGATGACACAAATCTGCTTTCACTTACAGTAAATGAGTGTATATAGATATCTACATGGGTAAATAGGCTTCTCAGAAGTTTCTTCTGGAGAAAACTCATAAAACTTGGAATGCCAAATAGATACGTTTATGTTCCACTGTGCAGTCGCTCATAAACTTCATGTACATTTACAGTAGAAGTAACATTGCCACTGATTATTACTGGCAGAATGCAAGCCAAATATTTCTTTGAAACAATCACATAAGGAATATTTGCAATCACATTTTCTATATTTTCAATATCTAAAATAAACCAATCGTAGGTGTAATTAAACAAAACCATTTATTACTGCATTATTTTAATGTCCTGCTACCATGAAAGGTGTGCTTTTTTCACAGTATGCTAACCCCAGCCATGCTGGCTCACTTTGCAAGGTCTTTTCCTGCATTGTTCTAGCCTAGGAATCACTGCACATATTGACATTTCTGTTCCAATAAACACACTTAGAAATGAGGTTCCTTGGCATTTCCAGAACTTCAGAGTGTTTTCAAGTGCATTTCCTAATGCCTTTTGCACTTGAGAAAGACTTGTGCATAATTTTAAAGGAGAAATATGAATTCTCATGACATGAAACATATGCCTTGTGAAGAATATAAATTTTGCCATGTGTGGCATAATATCCTCTCAGAATGTGCTGCTGTTATAAAGAGGGTCACAGGCTTGCTTCTCTTGAACAGTATATTATTCCATAAGACACTGTGAATCCAACTGTCTCCTAAACCAACAAAATACTGTACAACAAGCTCAACAATAACAGAACAGGGTTCAAAGAGCCGCAAGCATTAAGTGATGTGGTAAGATGGAGAAGGTCAAATATGTAAGGTGTGTATTTAACTCCAGAGTATTTAAGAAACTTTCAGCCTGATTTATTTACTATTCAAAGGCATTTTAATGCTGCTTTGCAAGAGGTCTTCATCTTACTGAAAATCAGTTTTTCAATAAATTTCTGTGCTTCTCATTCTGGATCATTGCTGTAAAAATTCATTGATCAAGGAATATAATGATTGTCTTTCCCTGCACCTGACATTTCTGCCATTTCATTTTTAGTATGATTTTCTTTGATTTGCTCAATTGTTAGCTAGTTTTATGCCTGTGAGAGTGTATGACAGAACTGAAGGGATGCATACTTAGTGGCATTCAGTGCAGCTCTATCATCCTGTTTTTACACCAGCATAAAATCAGTATAATACAGTGATAAATAAGGCCTGTACAGCTAGTCCTGTGTATCTCAAAAAGGCATGGTTAATCTGTTTTTTTAGCTACTCTTATTTACTGTCATAGTTACTCTTATAGTTGCTTTTTGTTTTTCAATCAAACTTACTGTTCTGTTTTGCCAGTATCTTACATCTTGTGAAAGCCTATGTGATATCCAGTGTACAGAAGCCTGAATTTGCTTAGTTTTGAGAATATTCATCAGGCTGGGGATTTGGTTTTGCAGATTCCCTGTCAGAGGTATCTCACAGCTGTGGCTTACTAAATCCAAATGCTCACATTTGCTCATCATACAGAAGAAAACAAAACTGAATTGATATGTGTAGCATAAAAAGTAAGTTTTTGTAAGCCAGATGTAGAAAGACAGTTCTGGCTTCTGGGATACTTGTGTGTATGTTCAGAAAGGATACCTTCCATCATGTCAGGGTTTGACGACTGCCACTGCAGTGCATCTGACTTTTTCAGCACTGTTTCAACATCTAGGCTGCCATCACTGCAAAAGATGTGATAGCTGTCACATACATTTTGGGTTTATCTGGCTTTATGCGTTTTAAAATCAATCCACTGATCTTGCCATAAGGAGACATGTGTTTCTTAAGAGGAAAATGATGTGGAGAATGACATGGGAAGAGAGACACTGTGAACACTTCCAGGGGTCTCTCAAGAATGTGATTTTTCAGCTAGAGTTCATGATTTCCTCTGGATATCTCAGAGACACTTCCAAAGCAGTTCAAACCTGCATCCTATCTACCCGCAGTGGTCCCGTACTCCAGCTCTGCCTGCTCCCTTCCACCAGGGTAAGTGGGCTCTTGCCTGCCTACGCAGCAAGTAGGGAAAAGCATTTCTGCCAATGAAGCTGAATACAAGAACTGCAAAGAAGAATTTAGCTTTCTGCAAAGTTGGCTCCTGCAGCTTTGGAAGCTGGTGCAAGGACAGGACGGGAGTGCACAGCGGATGCAAGCTGGACATTGAGCTGTCACTGAGTTTCATCTAGTTATGGTTTCATATCTCACCAAGTCCTGCCAAAGAAGAGGGTGGAAATCCTGCTCCTCATCCTCTCTCCTCCCCCAGCCACCTGCTCCTGCCCATTCTCCTTAGGATGGCTGTAGCAACCAGATATCTCTGGGGCAAATAATTTCAGAGAATTGAACCAGTGGAAATCTAACACTGCATGTGAATAAATATGCAAAAATAAATAAAATAACAGCTTGCTGCTAGGTATGTCAACCTGTCAACTGAGCTGACTCACCCTAAGGCTGCTCAATTGCCAAAGCCAATATAAGGAAGGAGCAGCTGAGAAAAGGAGGCAGGGGAGAGGGAGCAGGACCTTCCTTTTCAGTGGAAAATGGACGCTGGCTTGACAGAGCTGCTTTTAATGTGAAGGCACCCCCTCCAGTTCTGTGACACCTGTGGTTTAGACGGAAAGGGGCAAAATTCATGGAGGCAAATTTTAGCTCCTGAAGTTTTACCACCAGGGTTGATCCTCTAGTCTTTGCTGAGAAATGGACTTCTCTGGGGAAGTGACTGAGGACATAGTTATCTCAGCTGTGAATATGAAGGGAGCCCAGAGACATTACTTCCTCTAGGGACAAGGCAGCCTTTGTGAAAACCTGTAATAGCAATGATTTTGAGCTTGTCTCGTCACAGATCCCTACAGTTTTCTGTCAGAAGGCTGAAAGCCAGTAGAATGAGCTTTACCTCACTGACTAGGGGCTTGCCTGGCTGGCTTTCCTCCTTGCAGCCCCCACAGAAGCTATCTGTGAGCTTAGGAGCACAGACAGGGCAGCAGAAACGAAGAGGGAGCAATAATGGCTCTGCACTACTGCTGCCACTAAACTAAATAGTGAACAAAATTGTTCTGGGTTTGTTTTCTTTTAATATGTGTATTTAAAAATAAAAGAAAAAACCCTAAACCTGTATTTAAATAAAATCATATATGGTTTTTGTTACACACTCATGATGCTTGCGTTGCGCTCTCCCCATGACAGCTTGTATGTTTTATTATGAGAAACCACTAGCTCTAGTAATAGCAGACATAGATCTTTGACAGGAAAATATGCTACATATTTTCAAGCTGTTTTATACTAAATGTGTATTTTCAGTCCAGTGCAAGGTAGAGAGAAAGCACCCACTGTTTTTATAAGCAGATAGGGTCCTTATAAGTTAAGAAAAAAAAAAATCACATTTCTGAGACTTTCGTATGAGAAATAAAATGGAAATAAACTTTAAAAACCAAGCAAGCAAGCAAGCAAACATGCAAATCGAACCTGCTTAAGTATTATCCAAAGAAATTGTTACATTTAGCTATTAGGGAATTTCACCAGGTTTCACTGAGTTCTCAATTCTAGTTTTTCACATAACCAGTCTTTTGCCCTCTAGTTTGCACTGGGCTGAATTTATAGGGTCAGCTACCTTTTTCTGTTGCTGAACTCAGAGAGATTCCTCTTCAATAATCGTGCTGGTTACAAGCATATTCTGAAATAATTTGACTATTAATTACTCTAAAGATATCAGGATTGCTTTGCATGTGCAGTATGTCAGTAGATTCAATTCTCTATACTTAACAAAATGTTGAAAATATTGTGTGTATTTGTGCATAGAAAGAAATGGACAATGGCTCCTAAAGTGGTAACATTTGGAGAGTAAAAGATGTGGTATGTTTGTTTCTGCTTTATGAAATTCTTAGATTTCAACAGTTATACCTCAGGTGCATACAAGTCTGCCAGTGTAGTTTACCTCAGACCATTTTAATGAGTGAAAAGCTCATCGCCTCTGCTATGTGCTAAAATGTTGCTAAAAATATATGTGGAAATAGTTAGTATTAATGTGTAAGACATTGGTAAATTAAATAAGTTCACATTGTACAGAAGGAATTTGTATCATTAAGATCTTTTATCTGTAAAAAAAAAGAATGAGTATTTGAAGTCACCCATGATATGTATCACACAACATCATAAGAAATTATAAACAAAACCCATGGTGAAAAAAGAAAAGAGGAGGAAAGGATACATTTCCCTAAACAAGATAATGGAACTTTGGAGGTTTTGAAACTTCTTAAATACTAGACACTCAAACAAAATGTTTTATTTATTCAAGGTTTATTATCCAACATTAGTATAAGGACAGACTGAGAATGTTATGTGAGCAACTCATTGAAAATTGCAGGACACAGCATCATCTTATTTACTTTATTTTAAATGTCTGCTGAATGCCAAGAACACACAAGACCTGGGCTTTATTTAAAGTTCTCCTGGATAATTTAGGACAAGCTATTCCATCTCCTCGCGTCTTCATTTTCTCCTGGCAGTAATACACTGATTTCTGTGATAAAGGATACTGGGATGTAGTATTGAAACTATCAGGTGTTTAATTATCCCTTCATGAGAATCACTGCTCTTGCCTCAGAACAGCACAGAAGGGACATGACAAATACACACTGTTGTCCAGCTTTCTTTAACTCTGCTTAGGAAAAAAGAGTTTTGTTAGTTTAAAGGTATTGCTTACTGACTCACCAAACACTAGGAGAGAAATTCTAGTTTCATTAAAGATAATGTGGTTTTTTTTCATCATCCTTGATGGGGTTGGGTTTCATTTGTCTTTGACTGGATTCTGCACACCACTTCATTTCAAACTACTATTATGTGTTTTACTAATATATCAACTTGTAAGGAGACAAAAAAATCTCTGGATGATTATTACACACGAAGTAGGCTATGAGGATCAGCCCTTTTGTCCCGAAAGCTGAAGGATGGCAGTGTGGCTCAAAATTTACAACAGATGTAAAATAACAACCTAAACTGTGGACCATACTTTGAATGTAAAAGACACATCTTTGTTCTATGCCTTGGTTGCCTTTGAGGTATCAGATTTTTACAATGTTGCCCAAGAAGTACAGGCAGTTTCTTGCTATTCACTGCTTTTGTTTCTCCCAAGCCGCAGCAATCAAATAAAGAAGAAAAGTAATTTGTACAAGGTGGAGTAGATATCTGTTAACATGCATGCTGATTTTATGGTGGAGTAGAAGGAACGTAGCTTTAACCGCACGCTGAAGAACACTCTTAGGGTTGCATTTATTTACATAGCATCTACGGCATTTAGTTGACTGAAAAGAATTGATTAGCAGAAGGCTGTTAACAGCCATCCTATAGCAGGCACTGCACTGAGGTTTAGAGGTTTATTTCACTAATTAGTGCCCTCCTGTAGTCTTTATGAGTCAATTCTAAAAAATAAATGAGCAGTCTGAACTGTGTTTAGAATAAGCAGAGTGATGCTTTTGACTGCACAAAAATCTCATAGCTGAGCTCTTTTAGAAATGAGTTTAGGATTGTCCAGCCAAACTATTTCTCTCTGGTGAATTCTTGCGTGCAGCACTGTATCCTTACTACACTGCTTTGGCAAACCCCAAATAGCATGGCATGCTGAAAACCATATCTGTAGCTGCAATGGGAGGCATGATGTTGCTTTAATTGTCCACCACAGATGTCTGGGATGCAAAAGTCACACACCTTTATGAAAGCAGAGCCCTCGCTTGCCCCCAGCTTGTGAGCTGGCCAGCAGTAGCATCACGCACAAGGCAGGCAAGCATGGCTTCCACCCCAAGGAGACAGCAGCGCAGAGGCTTGTTGTAATGTCATCTTTGCAGAAGTACAGTGTGTGTACCTACAGGATTGACTGACGCAATGGGAGTGTGGTGGTGGCTGTGAGGTGGGACCCGGGTGGTCCAGGACATCCACTGAAGAGCAGGCATCTCTTGCAGGCAAGCTAAATTCATACAGGGAGGACTAAAGAAGGAAACAGGTTTTAGCAAGTTCCCCCTTATGCCTTGAAGAATGTTTTATCACGAGTAGGCAGAACTAAAGTTCTCATCTCTGTGGTTTAAACAGTAATGTGAAATAAGGAGATGCACACGCTGAACCCTGAAGAGCTGGTACTAACACGACGGGCAAAGAGCTACTGTCTCCAGCTGGCTCCTGGAGGTTTCCAGGGCATGGAGAGCACCGCTAGAGGGCTCACACAGTATTTAAAGGCTTATTGAATGTGGCACGTGAAAAATACGCTCATTTTACTTTCTGTTCTTCCATTCATAAATGCAACATATTTCAGAACTGAATCTGCTATAGCATCCCTTCACTCTAAAGTCAGCTCCACGGACTATCACATGCCCACCTCTGGAGACACCACTACCCTCTGGCCTTTCCTGTGTAAACAGGCGTCCCATGTAAAATAATTTTGGCTTGATCATGCTGCTTGTTAACGAGTAGTCACTAACCAGAGGCAGCCATTCAGCAGAACAGCAACTACAGTGCATCAGGTAATAATATCAATGTTATTGCACATATAAATACTTCAGAAAGAAAAGAAAACCGCACACAACCTGCTTTCCCTTCCCCTTTTCCCATACAAATCAATCAAAAAAAGCTTTAGGAAGGCTAACAGGAAAGAAGACAGACATAATCCTAATATTTGTACCTTTCTCAATTAGGGGATTCGTAGAAATTCTGGGACAATAGTCTGTCAGTCCCATGAAGATTTCTGTATACTGCTTATGGGGTCAGAGAGGTTTGCCATCCTCAGAATAAGATATAAAGCTGGTTTTGGGAACAAGTAAATAATGCTAACTCCTCTGAAACATGCTTCCTTCTAAGGATCAAGATTTATCTTTGCAGTGGGGGAGAATACAAAACTAGTGTAACGGGTTTTCTTTTTCCCCTCTTACCTCTCATTAGCTCTGAAGATCTTGTTATAAAATTTGGTGTTGAGAGTAAAACTGTTTGAATATATAGCCCCAAATTAAAAAATGTGAAGGCAATAATCACAGGAGTATTTCAATGCCAACTAAAATGAAGTTCTTTCTTTTTTCTACTCTTTCTTTTCCCTTTACTTTCTGAAACAGGCTGCCAAGGGAATTATTCTGATTACTCTGCATGTTTTGCAGATGGTTGGCTGCTGCACATTGTTCTCAAGAGAGGTCCACATCCTATAGCATCCAGCTTGGATGCTGCCCTCCACACCGGCTGAGCTATGGAAGTCCTTAGTCAGCAAAGCTTTTGCTAACATGCCTAAATGAAGTCTCTGGGAGAAACCACCTCCTCAGAGCTCAGGCTGAAGCACTTTCCTGAACTTGGACTTGATTCTACTCTCTATTAACACCAATGGAAATATTCCACTTGCCAGGAATGGAAATTGAATGGTACTTTTAACCTTTTTTGGTAATATTTATACATACATTCATATGTAAACAGACACACATATACACATAAAAGCTGTAACTATGATGTGTTCAGAATTCATGTTCGAGATTATTTTCAAGTGTTTCAGTAAACCTCAAAAGTTTTCTTCTCAGGGATACTAGAAACATGTACATTGGTTGTGTCATGACAACAGTCTGAGGACAGGAAGCTTTCCTGCCTTTTGGCTTTCCAATATGGCATTCAGACAAACAATTTGGAGAACCTGTAGACGCAGGCTGACGGGAGGAGCAAGGAGGCTCTTCCATTTCAGGTCTCAAAAAGACCAGAGCACTGCTCCATTCTCCCCACATGCATCCCAAAAGAAAACACCTGAGTATCTGTCTTCATTACAGCAGTATCATCCTTCAGGACAGAAATGTGCTTCCCTGACGCATCTGTTTCACTGGGACAAATGCATGGAGGTGAATAAACATGCTGAGATTTGCAGAGCCACCTCAACTGAAAACTGTATTTTCACATCCTTCAGGGTCCTTGGAGTCTCTGTCATCATTATCTGAATTGCACCCACACAGGCAGTCCCTCTAGGTGCTGCATTTTACAAGTTTGGGTTTCAGATTTATTGCTCAAAATTATTTTGAACCCAGTGACTTATAACAAAGATACCTCTGCTCGTCTATGTCAACAAGTCATAGTTCTTATCATCTGGGCTTGTATGAATCTTAGATTTCTAAAATGCAAATTACATATTTATGCTAGGAATTGAGGGATCCACTGAAGTTTATTTTGAGGTGGG
Organism: Psittacus erithacus; assembly: GCA_009867235.2. Taxonomy (NCBI): domain Eukaryota; kingdom Metazoa; phylum Chordata; class Aves; order Psittaciformes; family Psittacidae; genus Psittacus; species Psittacus erithacus. Next base: position 27,201 of record WYDI02008340.1, on the reverse strand, counting down.
CTTTTTCATTTTGAATGTTTTCCACAAAGATATATACCACTATTTGAGTATGATGAGGTTAGCATAAACGAACAAAAGCAAAGAAATTGTAAGCTAAGATTGATGATAGATTCCTAACTCATGCTGTTGTGCCTCATTACTGCAGGACTGCCAACCAGCTCATGTTAATTATATACTGCAAACAGAGCTGGGTGTGCGGGTGTGTGTGTGGAAATCATTGGTTTGGGTTCATATTACTCCAATTGAACTTTACTGGCATGTTCGATTCATACTTCTTTTTTATGTTTTGAGCTCATAGAGCCTGCAAATTCAAATACAAACCTCCTGATGGATCTGGAAGAACAAGGCTAGTTCTCCCTCCAGACTCTAGTCTAAAGCATGATGACAATCCTGTTCCATTTATTACCATGAAAACATGCTGTTCTTGCTCCACTTTGCAAGCCAGACTTGGCCAGCCTCATTATTTCCAGAAGAGACAGCAGCCAGTCTTCTTTCTGTTTGTAGACAGCATGTGAGAAAAGGAGGGGGCTTTGAAGAGCACAGGGGAAGAGCTGTGTTACACTCAGTGACCACAGGTTTGTCAGTCTCTTGTGCTGTTTCCTAGAGTTCAAAAGCAAATACTTCTTTCCATTCTCTTACTGGATACAAGTACAGTTTCAATCCCAGAGCAGTGGTATCTAGAGAGGAGTTTAATCGTTTTTACTCTCTCATTTTACAGTCATATGTCCTTAACCCAATTTAGATGTCAAGGCACTCTGGGCCAGTGATTTTCATTTGTTCAATATGTACACAGTCCCTAGCACTACAGGGTCCCACCCCGATGGACAACATTAAGTGCTTCTCTGATATAAATGCTAAATAATTGATCACAAATCCCTAAATCACACAAAGCACTGTAGTTTCTTCTCCCTGATTTTGTTACACCATTATTTATATCAGCATATGGTATTTATATAAGAGATTTGTAATGAAGTCCCAGAGATGCTTTGATGTGGTTACAGAGACTATCATCACAAGTGGGAACAAATAGCTCTAATGGATTTTCTAGTACTGTATTTTCATCATACATGACAGACACTCTTTTGTGCTGGTCGGAACCGTAGAACGCCTGTGTGTTCTGCACCCATACTTTAACAGATCTGTATTTTATGGCCCTACAGCAAAAGTAGTTGCAGGTTTTATAATGTCTGTGTACTTGTCTGACTGAGAGCAATCCATTTAGAGACTTCTGGAAAGGTGAGATGTTTTGGTTACAAATGCATGAGCTGACAGGGCCTCCAGCCACACAGCTGGCCAGTTACCAGCCTCTTTTTAATGAGGGTACATTCCAGAGATCTAACTTTCTTTTCCTTCCCCTACACCAAAATAAAAGAGATCTTGGAACACGAGGGGTTTCAGCTGAAAGGATCCTGAGTTTTACCAGTTCAGAGGAAGTGCAGAAACTTGGAGGCCAGTCCAGAAAATGCTGACAGCTGGAGCTGCCAGTGAGGGCAGCATGCCAGCTTGGTACCTCACCCTTTTCCCAAATCAGACACTTCAGCTGCAGCTCACAGTTGACAAAAATCAAGAATCGATTTTGACTCACCATCTGACCTCAAATTAGTTTTCAAAAACCACACAACTGTTCTTGATGTTCTCAGGTAGGAAAGCAAGAACTAAGGCAATCAGAGAAACACAAAATCACTTCAATATTATTTTTTTTTTTAAGCATTGAATAACAAAAGAATCCTACCATCTACCTAAAGTTCCAGGGCTCTGGCAAACATTCCTATATCTACACAATCCTCCGCAGGGCTGTCTCTTGCTCCCACGGTAACAGCCAGCCCTATAGCAAGAATTTGGCGCAAGGAACAGGAGAAGATGTTAGGGGAGTGGGGCTTTTTAGAGGCGCAAATGCCCCATAAATGGCAGTTCTGTTGTCTGCGCCTCTCAAGACCAAGAATAACTTGGTCCAAATGATAACAGTGTCTTTTTACTGTATGTGATGAATGAATTAATCCTGTTATTATCAGAATTATTAATCTTGCTTGACACTCCAGGTAGACAGTCCAATATGCTGGACTCCAAACATGGTAGTGCTTCATAGAATCATAGAATAGTTAGGGTTGGAAAGAACCTTAAGATCATCAAGTTCCAACCCCCCTGCCATGGACGGAGACACTTCACACTAATATTCATAATATTTTGTTATTTTTTCAATGTATAATTAACAAGGACAGTAGAGAGTCCAGGAGAATCAGCCAGCATTAAAATAAGCAGAAGCCAGAAAGTTAAGATGTCTGAAGCTAAGTCTCAGCTGTTTCAATGACAGTATCAATTGAAAGGAAAGTCCCCATCTGGGAGACAGACAAGATCCAGGTGCAGCTGGCAATGACACAGATGCTACTTGCTAAATTATCTGAAACCATTTATTTGTCATAACATGACATATATGCTCTTAGTGATGAGTCTGATTTTAAAATGTTAGTGTTTTCACAGTATAGCCCTTGACTGGACTGCTCCAGATGCATGAACTGGAGAGAAAAGTATAGCCAGCCTAGACCCTTGGCATCTTCAGGCTCCTGAACACAGCCATTCAGCAGAAAAATTTATGCGTGAATAAGTGGGAAAGAAAGTACGTTTAATTCTTATGGGTCGACAGAGTATCCCTGTGCTAATCATGGTACCTTTTATTTTCAGAATGGCACCTCAAAATTACAGACTTTCCTTGACCCAAACAATGAACATTCTTCCTCTAGCTCTAGAAAACCATGTGAATCAAACAGTTCTTTCCAAACACTGTATTTCTTGGCATAAAAATTGCTTCCCCTCCCAGCACACACATTATGTTCTTATGTCCTTTTTTCCCTAGGTTAAATACTCATTCTGAGGCTGCTCAACTGACCATACAAAATTTGTTGCGTGCTTGTTTCAGCTCCCTACTTGGAAAATAAACACTAAAGTTCTGCTTGGAGCTCCTACATGGACCAGTGGGGCCTGCCTCTCTGCTGCAGCCTTCACATGGTCTGGAAACCACTGACCTGCTCAGTCAGAAGGGCAGGGACCAGCTCATATTTTGTTGAGTGATAGCAAAACTTTTATTCCTATATTCAGAAAAGAACTGTGACACTCAGGAAGAGCTGCTAAATTATATCTTAAGTTTGCAGCACCCCAAGCTGAATGTACGATAGAGTGGTTCTGTGTCACTTCAAATTGCTGAGGAACTGGTGTGCTGGTAGAGAGACCTGATAGACCTGATGAGACTTTGGGGAATTAATTGCCTGTCACCCTGCTGTCGTGCCCTGGCAACAAAAGCTGGCAACCTCCCCCTTTCCTGTACCTCAACAGACTAAAACTGGAAAAGGGCTAATAAAAAGAGTTGATTGAGGGTTTCATCCTCGTCATGGACCCTGCTATGCTCCTCCTCATAGCTCAACTCTACCTACTGTGATCAACCCTTTTTACTCAGAGGTTTTCCATATGCAAATTATTGCAGTGGCATTGCCATTCCCTGTGGGTTTTTAGACCACCTTTTATTTGTTAATTCTACCTTGTTTTGTTAATTTCTTACTGTGAACTGGTTTATCTAAATGATGCTTCAATGCCTACTTTGCCTAATCACATCTTTCCTGTTTACACCCAACCTTTTCAATGAGGATTTGGGGAGATCCGGAGATTTAGGAGAGGAGGATAGTTGCTATTTTACTTTGCTTTTTTCCACTATCTCCATTCCTTTTCTTTTCCTTGATTCTAAGAAAGGATACAAAATTTCCTAATCCCAGTGAAATGTCATCTTCTACTTTGATATGTTCAGTACTGCGTGACATTTATTTGCTAATTATGTTCCTGCAGATCTCAACCTGAAGATTCAAAAATCATTACGCTTTGCATTCCAAGTCCTACATCTCCTCAAGTTCCAGTGATCTCACAATGCAAATACCAACAGGTACAAAAAAATAAAATTAGAGAAAGTCAGTATTCTTACATTAGGTATAGCTTTCTGCAGCAGGGCAGAAATGGGTATTTTTTAATGACTTTTTTCCTCAGTGCTAACTTGGGCATTAAAGCTTTTTACCCAGCTGGAGTTTGGCAAAAGAAACCAGCAACAAGAGGGACAATGCAATCACTCCTGGACATCTACCACCTTCTTGCAGAGAGATAACCAAACATTTCAAATATGTGTGGACTCAAAGACCATGGTAGTTCATGGAAAACTGCCAACTGACATTAATACCCAGACCCTTAATTACTTCCTTCCAAGCTAAGACAAAAAGAACAAATTCCACAGTCTATACGGCAGGTCATAGATCATAGGTGAGTAGCAGAATTATTCAAAAGGGTTCTCACAATCTCCAGCACCCAGCTGCTGATGCTTACATCAACCCATACTCTCAACCCAACAACGTAGTTTTCCGTAAGCTATCATGCTTCTCTCATCAAAGATGGCCCCTAAGTCTTAATGGAGTTCTTATGAAATCATACAAAGCAGGATCACTGCTGCCCTTCAAAGCTTCCCTAAAATCAAATGCATTTTGCAGCCACAAGGTCTATCAGACACCTGGCAGGGCCCAGACATATATTATGATCAAAGATCATGTGTTGGGTTTGTGTAGCAAGGTTTTGATAGTGGGGGGGATACCGGGCTGCCATCTGTGGGAAGCTGACAGAAGCTTCCCCTGTTACTGACAGAGTCGATGCCAGATTGTTCTAAGATGGACCCACTACTGGCCAAAGCTAGGCCTATCAGCAATGGTGGCAGTACCCCGGGATAACATGTTTAAGAAGAGGAAAAAGCTGCTGCACTTTTGCAGCTGGAGAAAGAACTAAGAATATGACAGCCACAGCTCTGCAGACACCAAGGTGAGTGAAGGAGGTGGAGGAGGTGCTGTAGGTGCCTGGCAAGACCTGTGGACCCGTGCAGAGAGAAGCCCACGCTGGAGCAGGTTTGCTGGCAGGACTTGTGACTGACCATGTGGGGACCCACGGTGGGGCAGTCTGCCTGAGGGACTGTACCCCATGGGAGGGACCCCCTGCTGGACCAGGGGAAGGGTGTGAAGAGTCCTCCTCTGAGGAGACAACATATCTTGAAATGACCACAACCCCCATTTCCACAGCCAGGGTCAACACACCACACATAATCAGAGTTTTCCTAGAGGAAAACTTTGTCAGCAGTGAGAGATGAAGCAAACCCCACCCATAGTGTATATTCAGTGAACAGTGGGAGGCCAAAGACACGTTCACATGGACCCTGCCTGGACCCTTGGCATATCTCCAGGCACTCCTGTGCTTACAGGGTCCAAGGTATGTTTCTACTACTTTCAAAACGTGCTGCCTGAAGATAGTTATCCATGGAGCCGAACTGAGGGTTCTGGCGCTTTTGATCTAACAAAGCTCAAGTTCTGCAGCAGAGAGCCTGGAAATACCGGAAAACTTTATTTTAATAGTATCTGTCAAGATGTGCTTTCCAACGGGAGCATAGCTGGATTCTGAGACTCCTTTCCAGAGCAGTGGATATCTTGACTGAGCTAGCTGGTCTAAGGCTCAGTTCACTCTCGGCCCCACTATGAAGTAGACTGTAGAAACGTGCTGTCAGGGAAACATTGAACTGGGAGCACAACCACCAGCCACAGAAACAGGCCTGTTCTTCAGCAGCAAGAATCATGAGATGCAAGTCGAGGTTTGCCAGTAGCCTATTTCAACCATTCTGCAACCAATTTTGCAATTGGTTCACAACTTCAGAACTCTTGTTTCTGTTTGACTCAGACGTATGGTGTAAAGTTTATATTTGTTATTTGCTTTGGTTTGATTTTGAAGGAGGTTTTTGCAAGCTAGAAATCCTGTGTTTTCAGCTGTGGCAGTTGCAAACTAACCCAACCATTGATGGCTACAATATTATCTTGTTTTTCCGCACTCATTTCATTGTCTATAGCTGGTGTTTCTCATTGTACTGCTCAGTTTGTAAGAGGACTACCCTTCAGCTTATTTTTGTACAGCAGTAGCCATAATAAGGCCCTGTTTCATAATTGTGTTGAGGTAATGCCCAAGGCTCTCAGCAAGAAATAATAGTAAATGACATGACACAACTGTGCTGAGTCACACCTTTTTAAAGCCCAGCTCTTTTTGAGGGACATAAGAGCATAGATAAAAACAACCACAGGCGGCAAAGAGCCCTTTCTGAAAACAGCTCCTGGTAACTCATTCAAGTCAGTGGTCATAAAGAACAATAGCACAGCTGTCAGATAAATGGGATGCTTACAACTGCACACAGAAAACCTAAAAAAAATCAGCAACAAACCCATTAGCTTTTACTTCATGAGTGGTATAGGACCTGCTGTTTCAGTAATGCTCTGCTGGGTCACATAAAACCTGCATAGAAAATGCAGAGAAGTCTGGCATCCATCCATTCCTCCATCTGTCTGAGGGCAGCTGGGAAACTGCCCCAGTCAGTCCTCAAACTCAGGGATGCTCTAATGCAGCAGCCCATGCCAGTGTATGAGAACTGTTACATGACCAACGTGTTTACAAGCCTTAGTTTGCAATGAATGTGCTATACCATCTCTCAGTAACAATTAAAATAAAAGCTCTATTTTTTACGGCCCTTTCAATCAGCTCTACTGCTAGGATGTATGTTCCAGAAATAGTGAAATCACAGATTACCACTCCTGGATCATCTCATCAGCCTTTGATCAATTTCAGCACAATCTTTTTTACCAGGCATTTTAAAACCGTTTTCTACCACATTCCAGTGGCATCAGTAACCCATGGCTCCATGCAAGACAGTGGACAGCATATCCTCAAAAATACATGATGCATATTAAAATCACATCAGTATGGACACATCAGAACATAAGCCAAAGACATCATGAGCCTGGAACTACTACTTTTTTCCTAGGGTTTTATTTTGGGTAAGTTTGGGATTTGTTTTTGTTTGTTTGTTTTTGCTGCACTAGATAGTCCTCCTAATTTGTTATGAGTAACATTCCCCCACCCCCCCCCCAAAAAAAAAGCCAAATAAAACTGAACAAAAACAAACAAACAAGAAAACCAACCTAGGAATGAAGGAATTAGATCAAGTCCTTTCACTTAGTTAATTTCAAGGATCCAATATTCCCCTCATGTTCCAACACAGCTCTATTCTCAGCTGATGACATCACGGCTCAGGAAGTATCTTAGAAGGCAGTTTCAATCCAAAGGCAAGGGAGACCAAAGACCACTTAATTTCCCAGACAAAATATACTTGGATTAGTGTACTTGTAGGTGAGCCAGAAGCTATAATAAGAACATTTAGGAAACCAAGTCCCTTTGGATATAAATGATCAATAATGTTCTCAACAAAGTTGAAAGCAGTTCAGAACATGGTGTCTTACCAACATATACTGTAACCATAGCATCATAGAATGGTTTGAGTTGACAGGAACCTTGAAGATCATCTGGTTCTAACCCTTTATCATGGGCAGGGATACCTTCCCTTAGACCAGGTCACTCAAAGCCCCATCGAAGCTGGCCCTGTAATGTTTTAGTGTAGTTACTGTGGATCTTATTTCTGGCGATATCTTGAAATTTGCCCAGGGTACGCTTTCCCTGTCATTTATCATTTTGTTCACTCAGTAGCAACAACAATCATTTAAGATCAGCTAAGCAGTTACGTGTTGCTAATGATGTGTGTCTACTGTACGGGTAGCAAGGATCAAGACCCTTCCACGCTGCACACACTAGGGGGAAAAAGATGCCCAAATACCCATCACTATAGCATCTGGGGAAATTTTGCATAAAATGAGTAGCAACAGGAAAGTCATCAGTAGGCTTCCTCCCCTCTCATCCTTCGAATAAAAATGTTACCACAAACACAATAGACACTAAAAACAAATGGCCTATCCATCAAGTGGGCTGAGCTTGTACAGAGGAAAGAAGAGAGGCAAATACTTTAACAATATGGGTATAAGGGTTTAGTGGCAGCAGGGTAAAAAAAAATTGATTTTGTGGGACTGACTCCTGATTTGTACTCCAGTTGTTTTTCTGGTGATCTGTATTTTATGTTTGACAAAACTGTCAAAGTGTGACATGTAAGATTTTGTTTTATGTCCGTGTATTAAGAAAGAAATAAAGCAAAGCAATCCATCAATCCAGCGGCTGATGTTTAACCTCCTTCTCCCTTAGACTTGTGTATGTCTGCTTCTCCGGCACTTCTGAGAAACCATGAACTGTCTCATCCCCAGGAAATACAACAAACCTTAAATTGCAGAAACAAAATGTCTTATTGAGCATTTGGGAAATGTTCTTAACAACACTGCCCATCTCCTGTGGCAAAACATTGCAGCAGAGACAGATGCAGTACTGGTAGAAATGACTGGCAGAGGGATATTGCAAAATACATGTGTCTGGGGGAGCTGAAGACAGGAACACACTGAGAAAAGCACTACAGTGTGCTCGATGTGCTGGCATTACTGAATAGTGAGTAGCAGCAAAAACAGGGCATATGCAAGCAGAGAAAATCAAAACACATCATCTGAAATAATGAAGTTATATGTTCAGTGCTTTTGGGTAACTGCTAGACAGGAGTAAAGAGCAATAATATCCTTGTGCCCAAAACCATCCAAGTTTTTGATTTTCAGATCCTTCCTCATGGAGTTCATGAGAGGACTCCAAAAGAAAATCAGCATCTCTATGGTGAATGACAGAAAAATGCTGTACTGAACAGAGCAGCTTTGCCCATAGCTGTGGACAAGTAAAGGACTCAGGCAGACAGACAATCATCACTTAAACTGGAATTGGCCAGGACACAGCAATCATGCTTAGCCAGTGGCTGGATTCATGTGCCCTTTTAAGAGGGTAACTTGCTACACTATGATTCACCTAGTTAGCAAATTCATTTGTAAACAAGCTCTAGATGTTGCCTAAACTTGATTTCTTGGCCCCAGGTTTCCCTGTCAGTGATTCAGTTCCATCAGTGGGAGCAGCACTGGCAAAGTGAACGCAGGTGAGGCCTGTAGGATGGTGATACCTTCACCAAACTACCACTTTCAGCACCTGGGAACAGGACAAGGCTTCTCCATTGCAACAGCCGCATGGACCCCCTCAGCAGTTGCACCTGCAAGCCAGGCAGTGCTGCACAGGGTGCTGCAGGGGCATTCAGGAGCTCTGAGAGACACGCCTGCCTTCTCCTTGGCCCAGCATGAAGCATGAAAGGGAGGATAGAGCTGCAAGACAGTGGTTGAGGTCACCTTACATGTAACCCCAAGTCCAGGGAGCAGCAGCCAGAGAGCAGTTTCTCATTTCCCTCTGGGAAAAGAAGTGACTTCCAGGTGTGGGCTCTCTTTTCACTCCTCTTGCACTCCCACATGTACCCTGACAGCAGACATGGTCTCCATGTCTCCCAGTTTCCAAAGCCATGTCAAACTTGCCTGTGCAGAAGGATGCAAACTCTTGCCTGGGCCCCCAGCAGAACAAAACCTGAAACACTGCTCAGTTGCAGCAGTGCTGAGGTATTGCTCTATGTAGTCTGAGCCATGTGAATTTTGTCTGTGTGATTTCCTCCAGCTTATCTTCTGATCTATAGCCTACAGTCAAACTGAGCTGTAAGGGTTACAGGTGAAGGAACGAAAAGTGCTTTTGTTCTCCCTTTGTATCCTTCCTTCTTTCTACCACCCAGCCTCCTCCCTCACCTGAATCAATCCAAAGTTACAGAGGTAGAATCACAAGTTAAAGAGTAAAAAATAGGGAACATGGAAAAAGCTTGTCATAAAATGAGGTTACTCATACCTTCATGAGGAAGCAGGGTGATTATACACACTTTACACAGAATGATAGAAACAATAGCATTACTCACACAATCTCAAACTCTAATGAGGCGCATCAGTTACACGCCCACAGCAACCTGGAGAAAGAAAGAGTAAAATCTGCTGGTTTAGCCTAATAAGGACTTTGTGAGAGAGTCACAGTTAACATGTCCTGCTCATGGTATGCCACCAGCCTGCTAGAGTCTGCAGTCCAGGGTTTTTGTATGTGCTCTTCTACCCAGTGGAGAGAGGGAAGCAGCATAGACCTGGCTATTCTTCTAGTCATCTCCAACTCTAGTGTCATCCTTAACATAATTTATTCAGGATGAGAAGGTAGTTACAAAATCAAAAGAGGAAGCTCGCTGGTAGTTATATTGAAACTTTGAAGAATATACCATACATTTTAAGTCTTTTGTGGCATACCAACAAGCCATTCACAAAAAGACAGAGCAACAGGACAGATCTTAAATGCATTTATACAACCAGACCTTTTGAAAAGTGTAAGTGCTGGATTGAATTTACGTGTTTGTGAGCGTGAAGGCAGTATCTGTAAATGGTACCAAAGAAAGGAAACACACAGTCTGAAATTATACATCTGTAAAATTTTCTAAGACCTTTTTTTGTAAATAGATTATGTATTACTTGACAGATTTGCTTCCCAGGAGGCTTTTTTGTGTGTGTGAAATTTTGAAAACAACTGGGAATCTCCTGGGCACAACTGATCGCATTCTATCACAGTTTTCAGCTAGGTGAACTGTCCTCTCCTTGCCCAATATGCACACAGGAACCTCAGGCAGCTGCACTGTGGGTGCCCACAGCAGTCTGAGATGGATCCATCCCACTTTTCTCTGGAGTAGAGCTTTCTTCACAGCTCCTTTTACATAATTGTTTGAGCCTTCAGATCGCCACAGCACTTAAGTACATGCTCAAAATCTCCTGCTCCTGGTCAAGGAAATTAGCATGTGTTTTAAAGCTTTCCAGCAAAGAGATGATTTCTGACCTGAGACCCATATCATAGGAAAGTCCAAGGCTTCAAAATCTCTAAGCCTTGATTTTGAGTGAGATTGAAATAATTTAAAGTCAATGGTTCACTTCAGACTTAGAAAAATGCTTCACTGTAGCTTCGTATCATTTTGACCTTTCTATTCTACTGTTTAAAAAAAAAAAGATAAAGATAAAATGTAAGCATAAAAATAAAGCATAAAGTGAATATCATGCATCTTAATTGTATTCAAATAAAGAAAAAAAATTTCATTAAGATGTTGGTGAAATCATTGTGTTGTCAAGTTAATCAATTTCTTTTGGATCAGTGCTAAGTGTTCATCCAGCTCAAGACTTCGTATGCTCTTTACATCTACTCCTTTTCAGCAGAAAAGCTTTCCAATGGTTTTGATGGCACCATGGTAACTTTATAGCCTTTCTATTTAAAATTCCCTTTACTTACATTGAAAAAATAATCACATAGCTTAAGTTTTTGCTCCTTGCCATTAAAGCACTACTGTCTTCATAAGAAAGCTGCTTTTTATCTGCTTGGAGCATTTCAGTATGAGTAATCTAAAGGAGAACTATGCTGAAGACTCCTTGGTTTGCATTTCCCTCCCTTTAGTGCCTGAGGTCTCCAAACACATAACTGGAACACGGATCTCAACCCAAACTTTTGCAACAACCCATTGGTGCCTCTGGTTATTGTCATGCCTGGTGTTACAATACACCCTCTTTTAGGAAAAGCAGTATTTAATTGAGCAAACAAGAAAAACAAATGCTTCCCCAAGGCAAAAATTCCATGAACTGTTTGGATGTTTTCTATGAAGTTAACAAGCACTTCTGTCAGTATTTGGAAGTCTTAGACACTGGCTTTTGAATGGACTGAAGTAAAGAAGAGACAGCTTGAATAGGATTTTATAGTTTCAACATGCTTAAGGACATTCCAGGCTAAAATATTAGTTATTTTATAACATTACTCACAAATAAATGAAGTTTAAGATAGACTTCATGCTCAGATTAAAATAAATCTTAAGTTATATCAGTACAGCTAGAATAACAGAAGAATACGCTTATCTTCTAAACTTAAGGGAAGACTGACAGGCCATGTTTTTGAAATCCTGTTTTTAATATATGCATGTTCAAAGTAACTCTGCAATCAGGCTACATGTGGAAACACTAAGTGCAGCTTTATGGACTTTGAAAGGTTCGATGCAGCTGCAGGGATATAAGCCACAGATGATCCAAATACAGGAAAGGAAAAGGATTTAGTTTTTTAATACCAACATAATTTACTGACTTCATGCTGACATAGCGTAGGTGAACATAAGACTATCAAGAGAAGGACCAATTCTTATTCTTCCCAACTAAATGAAAAACATTAAACCAGAATTTTCACTGCCAGAAAATAAAAATAATTAAAAAAAAAAAAAAGAAAAGAAAAAAAGAGAAGAAAGAAAAAATAAGAAAGAAAGATAAAAAAGCCCTCTTCAACTTTCCATGGTTTTGGGATAGCAAAATCTCTGGCAAGCTGGAACCCAGATTCCAAAGCCATTGAATTCTTGAGGATGTCTCAGAAATGTTCTTAGGATCAATGAATCAAAGGCATACCACTGTCTCACAAGCAAGTTCCCTGTGGTTTTTTCCTTGCTGTTCCCCCTAAGGGGGAGCATTCCAGGAAGGATGTTGTTCTTTACGTAGAAACATGATACAGTAAGCCTGGAAGGAAGAGATACCTGACTGGGACAGGTTTTGGTTACCCAAGAGTTGATGTTTTTCCCATAATACCTGAGACTATCTGTAAATCTTCTGATGTGCATGGTTATCTGAAAACTGAATGCTTAATACACCCAGTCAAAATATGAGGTGTATATGTGTGATGATCATTTGATCAGAACCAGAAAAATCATAACTCTGGAGTTTACTGTGGAAATTCAGATCGCATTCAGACCATATTCAGAAAATACATATGGAATAGTAATCTGTGTTTCCCACTCTGTACCATGTCAGGCAGAGCTAATCCTAATGAACTGTGTTATTCTGAATCCTGATTTCCCCACCGTGTTTTAATTATTTCAGTTTACCTATTACATTTAAGGTCCAAGATTTTAAAATGTCAAATTTTACCAAGTAGTTATGGCATAAGGTTTAGTGACATAAACTCCTTGATGCTTTGGATGTCTCCAATGCAATCAGCTAATTGTAGTAATACTAACACAGGAATTGCTGCAACCCTGGCCATTATGAACAGCCCCAAAGTGGCCATCGCCAGTTCAACCAAAGCACAAGCTTTTCAGCCTTTCCCTACTGCCAATATGCCCTGTTTGCCACAACTGTAGGCTGAGAAAAGAACTTTACCTCTTGGTTTGTAGATCGATATCTACTAGAAAATCTGATAAGCCAGCTGAATCTTCATTTTGGAGAAGCTACTGATCATATTTCCTTAGAAGATGATCAATTTTATCAACAGTCATTTAAATTGCTTGCGTTTAAACCTACAGACCTGAAAACTGCATTATCTTCCTTGACTGCGCAGTGAACTTCTCAAATGCACCTAAGTAACTTAGATTTCTCAATACTGCTAATTTACGACAGGGAGCTAGAAAATCTAGTGTTCTCATCTGGGTTTTGATTTTGAACAAAATAAAATTTTGAGGTCAAGTTTTGCCCTCAACCTTCTTCACACACAATCGAGTCCATGCCTTTTCATGGACTCACCTTGGAGGAGCAAATGGTCTTTAGAAATCTGAACAGAATTTGAGGGTTAAAGACTAGTCATCTTAAAGCCAAGTAAATATTCCTGCACAACTCTTGAGCAGTGAACTCATAATAAACATCATAGGGTTTCTGATAGAAAAAAATAGACATGAATAATTAGTCTTTCTGATTATTGGCCACAAACCAGAAATCAGCAACATTATCAAAATGTCTTTTGGCTTTCCATGAAAGATTGGTTTATTTGGAAAAAAAAATTCCATTTGGATTAAGGTTAGTAACAGGATTGTGCTATTCACTACCCCAACTATTCAAATGTGAAAAGTATTTTTTAAATATTCACAGAAACCTTAGGGTATAACAAATTTTAGTTCGAAGGATTTTGTGTCAGAAAACTCAAAGCCAAAAGTGTTTTGCTCATAATTTTCCTGTTTTAAGAGCATCAGGCAATCTGAATGAAAAAACTTCATCCTATGCAATCTGTATGACCAGTTATATAGCCAAAGTTGGCACAGGTATGCAAACAAGTGAAGAACAGAAAGAAAAATCTAATAATTTGAACAAAATTTAAGTAATTATTGAATAATTAACTCTGATACCCACAATACCAATACTAAGAGGCTCTTCTGCTTTCTTTGCAATAGATTGTAAATTCTAGATTTTTATTAGAGATGAGTTTGTCCCATATAATTTGGAGTCTTCTCTAGGTCTTCTTTGGCTTCAGAGTTTCATGATATGAAAACAAGAAACCTTTGCAAATTTTGCTATCTCATCCAATCTTGAGTTCAGATCACATCTTTCAGAGGCTGTATGTGTTCAGACCTACAGATCAAGTTTTGGCTGTGATTTATATGCAAATAGAAAATAATTAAGTGAAAAATATACTGTAAAACTAGCTGCACAAAGTTTCCTAACACAGTTTGCAGGCTTTTAAGGGTAAATCCACTTCACTGGCACAGGAAATCTTTTCAAAAGCATTTTCAAGGGATAAGAAAAAAGAGAGTGCTGCTGCATCATGGGCAGGATGTTGAACAAAGATGTTTTAGTGGCGATCATGATATACACCTCTTACCATATCTATTTAGTACTTATGCTTAGGTAGCAATAAGAATGAAGGATGGATGATTATTGATTACGGGACGAAGCCCAGACTGGTGTCTGAACAGTTAGTAATCTGAACTATGCAGGCTCATAATGCTCATCTGAGGTACAGAATACAAGCTGTGAGTTTAATGGAAGGAGTTATTATAAATAACATCTCTTCTGCTTTATCTCAGACTGAATAAGCACAGCCACCACAGTAAACCAGCATTATATCCCAGCTGAAAATGCTGCTATGATTATGCCTAGGCAAATATTGTGAGTTAGTTGAGGTTCCAGTTTATCTGGCATTGACAATAAAATTTGACACACACAAAAAATATTGTTATCATTCACTCTCATATTTAATAGAAAATAAGTGTCCTTGAATCTGCATTCCTTTCTTTCCCAAATACTCTCTGTAGCACTTTCCCTTATGTCAGGAAGATCTTAACTTTTGTTGCTATCAGATTCAAAGATACTCACAACATCCTTTTGAAAAGTAGCTTGCTTAGTTTTTCTGTATCATCTACTATACAGATCAGTTTGAAAGCTTGTCTTCTGTATTTAATTCAAAAGTGTATGCATCACTATCAAAGGACTTTGGTCCCTGAGCAATGTCTGACTGGGGCATCTCTACGCTCCTGCAGTTCCACTAACACCATGAGAGATACTTCTCCGGGTATTTAGAAATGTGTGTCTTAAATAATACCAGTTTGTTTTTACACAAGTTAAGCTGCATATTGGTCAGAGTGTAGCCTACAGAAAATTAATATGGATTTAAGAAAAAAAGCCGTGATATCATTTCTGCACTTTGAAATGCCTGGAAAAATCTCTCTTCATGACTCCCATTTTTACCTCAGCATTGAATGTACAGAGGAGTTTTCAAAGGCTCAGCAAAGGATTTGTTTATTAATAACACAGGCTTCTTAGGCTTATGGAGAAAGTTACAGGCATTATGAATAAGCACTCACATGATGAAAGCCTAAGCGCAGTCTTCATATAGTAATGCCACTGGCTTAAGAATGGATATTCATGCAAGGCATCTTACTTGCCAAAGGCCGAAGTCATGTCTAAAGACACATTTCAATCTCATTCAACAGCAACACACAAATAAATAATGTGTCTCTGAGTCATATAAAGTGAAGCTGAATGCCATAAATACTGCGTGTTCCTTCCTCCACTCCTGCTTTAATTGTGCAATCAATAGTAAAATGTTTAAATCAATAATTTTGAAGTTGTGAGCTCAAAGCTGACACCAGCGGAGGAGGTTCTGCAGGCTGTGTAGTGCCAGAGTTGCATTTCCATAGGAATTCTGTCTTGCCTTGAATGCGTCAATCTGTAGACCAGCACATCTGAAGAGAAAATCCACAGGATTTTCCCATGAAACTTTATCCCTTTCCTACTTCTTTGGACTCAATCTGCCTTTCTGTCTGGACTTTAACTCCTTTACAGGGTATAAACATGCCTAACAAAAAAAACTCCAAACCTCACACAGGTAGTTCAATCTAGAAGTAATTCAGACAGAGCAGGGCTCTTGGAGCTTTGTCCAGCACAGTGCTCTTGCCTTTGCCTATGCTAAAACCGTTTCCAAACATGAAACACTGAAATGGCTTGTAAATAAATGCTGTTTCAAAGAAGAGAAGCAGAATTTGTATTAACTGAGCTAGGCGAGGATGGGGTGAAGCAAAGGGCCAAGAGGTCAGTGTCTGCCCCAGCAGCATCCCCTATCTGGCTGCAGACCCAGCCTGCTCTCTGCAGCCCATGGGAGGAAAGAGGCTGCAGCCCCCACGCAGCCTTTGCACCAGCCTTGATCAGAGCAAGTGGCTCTTTTGTTGAGTACAACCTGAGTCAGACTGCTGCTGAAAGAAATTATTTTGTTTACAGCAATGGGAAGGGAATTGCTAGAGCAATAAAAATAATTTCTTGTTTCATAATACAAGCCATACCAAGAATGGTTATTGGCTGCATTTCAGTCCCAGGTACTTAAAAACAAACAAACAATCAATCAGAAAAAGCAGGCTCTAATTTCACAGAGGATTGTTAGTAAAAAGCAGTTTAATAAATGCCCTCAAATCTTAGATGCTGCTGTGCCTGGCAGGCTCCCAGTCCACATTCTTGTTACTGAGGAGCGCTCTATTCCCACCTAGCTGAAGGCAGTGGGTGGACCAGAGTATCTACAGAGGTTGCTGTCCTGTGCTGCCTGCTTGAGGTGTTACCAGCTGCAGAAGTCTGTGAAGCCACAGGTTGTGCATGTATATGTGGAGAATAAGGAGAGGTGAAAACTGAACACATCATCCACTTCTTACCAAGACAGCTATTGGCAGGCTAATATCAGACCTCTGGTGGGACACTTGAAGACATGCTTGCAGCTGCCCAGTGCTCCAGTAAGGTTTCATGGTTCGTCCACAGGTTTCACCAGTAAACACAAGATTTGTAATAATGTTATCTCAAGTAAGTCCTAACTAGCCTGGGAAGGGGAAATCTGGTTTGTTCTGTTTCAGTTTTTTGAATTTTCTAACTGTGTGTCTGCATAGCAGAGCTGAAGTCCAAGTACATTCCACCTGATGATGATACCTGTCAAGTCCAGAAATAATACTGAGACACAGATACTATCCATCACAGTTAATATTTCTCAAGACCCAAATGTTTATGAGGAACTTTCTAAGCAATTGGTTGGGAAGGAACAAGAATAACCTTTCTCTTTCTCACATATATACACAAACATACAGGTGCATAGAGTAATTCTGAAGAGCCACATTAAATAATGTATGAGCTGCTCACGGACATTTTGCAGCAGGAAAAGGGCAAATCCACAGTGTTACTCATTTTACCATGAGTTATTTGTTCAGTCCTATTGTTTGTTAACTGTTTAGAGAAGTATCTCCCAAAAGACCCTTCAATGTGTCTAGGATTAAATAAGGAGAAAGGAGAATATTCTTTGGGATGGAGGAGCATAGAATGGAGATACCTTCAATCTTTCAGGTTGCCAAACTGAACAGAACTTTTGCACCTGCAATTGTGAGTAAACATACAGGTAGCTTTTGTTGTGGCAGTGTTAAAGTAACTGATAACAGTTGATAGAAGTGATGATAATGAACATTTATCAGTTACAGAGGATCGTGACGGATTCTCCATCACTGCAAATGCATAAATCACAAATTGGATACCTTTTTTCCCAAAAGATTCATTGTCATTCAAACAAGAATCAGTTCAAAGACTTGAGACTACAGGAAACCTAAACAGATGATCACAATGGCCTTTTGCTATGATTATTTGTACCATCAAAGTTTATGGGGCAAGTCTATCCTACCTTGGGCACAATGTCCAAAGAGAAAGTTGGAAGTCGGTCTGTGCCTGAAGGGGTTCTCAGTGTAAGACTGAGAAAGAAGCAACAGTTACAGGAAAATAGGGCAGACTGAACTACACAATACCAGGACATAGTGCTGAATCTGTAAGTGTATTTAAGACACCGCAAACCTCTGAAGGCTCAAGAGGTTTCAAATATTCTGTGAATACACTACATCAATATCAACTTCCTAGTGTTTCCTTTGGGGAAAAAGAAAAAAAGAAAACCAGAATTGTTATCTAAGACAATGCAAAACTATTAAATAGTAACTTTCCAACAAAATCTTGGTAAATCCTATGAAGGCTTTCTTTCAGTTTAGACTAGCTATATCAATCAAACATTTCAGATATCAGCAGAAGAAAAAGAACTGCAGTTTTCCTTTGAATCAATGCAGCCTGACACCAGAATTGTGCTAGATCTCACAGTCTAGGCAGGGACAGGTCTGAACAACAATTGCAACAAGTAGCCACGGCCTTCAGAAAATAGTGTACGCAAATGTCAGTGGTGGAATTGCACTGTCTGGAGCATGGAGAAGCCCCTGCGAGATATAATACTGAAGACCTGTCTCTTCGGTCTTCTTAAAGAATACGTATCCTTCCTAATCTCTTTCTAAGATTTTGGACATAGTGGAGGATTGCTAATGACTACCATGACTGCATTTCTTATGCTCTCAGAGGTTAATTATAGCAAATCTCATAAATATAATTTTCCTATGAATCTGCAGAATATAGTTTATATCTGTCCTAAAGAAGATGAAATTAAATTAGATATTATGTTCTCAGATGTAAATTGTGTAGCAGAATTTCAATTTAACTACCAAAATACTAGATACAACTGAATTAAGAAAAAATTTACATGAAACATGTCCATCAGTATTATTTTTTATTTATAAATCATTATGCAACTATGAATCCCTGAAAAACTAGTTTTAACTGATAAATACTGCATATGATCTGTATTAAATCTCTTTTTTAGAGATTACCTACATTTTAAAATGGACTACAACTCTGTAACACAGGCTTATATATAATAAATGTTTAAGCAGACATATATCTTCATGAATTATATATTGTTAATGGCAATGGGAAGGACACAGCTTGTGAAACATGTTTGGAAATCTCTTTTCCGTGTGGTAAAAATATCAGGCAGAATAAAGATGGCGATGATGCAACTCCTAGAACGTTGAAGCCTGAATTCACAGTGTTTTAGGAAGAAGGTTAATAGCTTTGACTAGTGTTTTAGAGACCAGAAGAAATGGTGTTCCACCTGTTATCCTGCAACTGGGGCAAATCCCGGAATTAAACAGTGTCCCCAGACCTAGCATCCAGCTCCCCACCTGTTAAAAGACAACTGGAGATGGTTGTTGCTACACCTTTGAATCTGGGATGTCTAATGCATCTCTGATGCATGAGAGCCTGTGTTTCCCTGGCTCTGGACACAGTCTAACGTTTACTTGCTTGACAGTGTGGTTATGTTTTGGGAGAAGTTAACTTGTTAAAAGACACATCCATAACTTATGTTCCAGGCTTGCAAAGCATTTGGGGTTCATTCAATTCATTTCTTTATTTCCCAGTGCAGATCTGACTGTGTTTCTAAGTGCTGTTGGAGCTCTATGCCCTTTTGTAGCTCCCTGAGTACAAATTCTCTTCATAATAAAAAAGGCAATTAACAAATTGCAAAAGAAATATTCCATCATGGGAAATATAATTCTACATGTACGTTACAGCAAAAAGGAACAGAAATCTGATCTTGACTGTGGTCACTTAAGATAATAACATTATTTCCATACATAGCACTAATTACTTGCTTCATACAGTGCTGGATTGGTGCCTACAACCAAAGGAAAGGTTTAAATTGGATGGGATAGTGGGAAGAAAGAATAATAGGCAGAAAAAACCCATTGTGTATTCTTTCCTGAAACATTTGTTGCTTTCTTTCATACCTTCTTCCCTTTTTCTTTCCCTCCTTTTGTATTTAGGCTTTCCTCCCTACAGTCACCAATCTAATTCAGTACTCCTGTCTTTAAGGTATGGAATTTTCTTTCTATTTACACCCACCAACTGCAACAAGAGGAAGAAAAGAAAGGTTTCTTTTGCTCAAAAGGGAGCACTGTTGTGAAAAAATGAGTAAAAGTGAAATCCTCTCACTGAACAGTACTGCTGCTTTTTGCACAGAGGGACACTAAATATTTGTAATTTTTTTCAGAGAGTAGCATATTACTTTATTTGCAAGGGAGAGACAGTGTGGCTGAAGGAGTGAGCTCAGAACTCCACTCCATCTTGTGATTCATTAACAGTGCCACTTGCCCTGCCTTATGGGGTGGTGTTTGCTGCCTACCCAGTGAAAGGTGCCACCATCACACAGGGTAGCTGAGCACATAGCATGATCCAGAGAAGATGCTGGAGTGGGCACAGCTCCTGCTAGCAGAGGCCAAGGAGGAACCCAGGGAAGGGGGGTACTGAGCAACCTCTAAGTCACATTGCATGACGTGAGATGGCTTGATCTCAACAAGCATATGATCCCTCTCCTGTAAGGGGAGGGGGACATAGGCCATGGACCTTGACACCAGTATTCAAGACCTGCTCTGATTTAATCCGCATTTACTGCTTGTGATGACAGACAGGATGCAAAAATCTCAACTTCCCTTGGAGGCTATGATAAAACTGAAAGTCTGGCAGCCAGTCATGTTGCTGGTAAACCAAAGCTCTTTACATAGAAACCATTAAAGCTGTAAACATGAAACTCCACAGTACTATTTTTACAGTCACCTTTCAGAGGGAGCAACAATCTAAAGTTAAAGCTTTTTGTAAGGGGCATTTTATGACTCCTGGAATTCAGTCCGTTTAGTTTATCGGCAGAAAGGTAAAAACTGATCTGAACATGGTCTGAAATACCTCTGCTAGCAGAGGGCTTTTTAAACTAATGGAAAAGGGTAGAGCAAGATCCAGCATCTGGCAACTATGCCAACTACAATCAGGAGCAAAGGCGTGCATTCCTAACAGTCAGGTTCTCCAACCAAATCACTTTCTCAGGAGTACACTAGATTCCTTCTCAGGTGAAGCCTTGAAACTGAACCTGTGTACCCTGCTAACATAGGCTCAATGAAGAAACCAGTTGATAAAAATCCATGGCTTTTGTCAGGCAAAATGATCAGAAAGAGTCCTTTCTGGCACTAAAACTATATGCCTAGCATTTAATTCCAGTGGCATAAAGGGAGGAGTATTTAATAATGGAAATTCTTCAGTGAGGTGTCTCTCTCTCTCTCTCTCTCTCTCCCTCCCTCCCTGTCTCTCAAAACATGCCTGCTCAGGAAGAAACGTGATATGGCCACAGTGTTCATACAAAGGTTTAGTGTTCACTAGGTGCAAATTCCTATTCTTCTGTTCTCCAGAACAGTTAGTAACTGATGAGACTCCATACTTTCACAAGAATATTCAAGCCAGACCAAAAAAGAAATAAATTAGAGAGACTAATCAGACAAGATTTGTAAAAGTATCTGATGTTGGGTAAAAATAGCTCATCTCCATAGTGAAGTTTTCATTTTACCCGTCTTTTCACAAGTAAACTTGCTGACTTTTGAGGCCATGTGCAAATACCTGTGGTGTGAACCTCAGAATCTCATAAATAAGTTCCACAATTCTTGTGAAAATGTCATTCCTGAGAAATTTCAAACTCCTGGGAGCACTCTGAAAGTCCTGGAATTAAAACTGTTTTCATAGCCTGCCATTAGATACAACTACATTTTCTTCATGTCAGACATGCAGTGTCAAGTATGGTTTAATTTTTCTCCAGGTTGCTATGACTGCTTGCACCTCCATAACCAACAACACACTTTCTTTTTGAGTATTTAATGTTTATGTGCTGGATTCTTTATACAACAGTCTCCCATGCTGTAAGAGCCCAACACTATCAGTATCTCACATACGAGTTATATGGATGTTGCAGTAAATGGTTTTCACTAGAATTTATAATCTATAAAGATATCTAGGCTGTATTAGAGTACAGCAGCCAACTGATACTCCTATGTCATTACAACTAATTAATTCAGAAAACAGATGAAATAAAGTTTTTGTCTGGATAACAAGAAGCTCCGGTCATCCCTGGCAGTGTTCAAGGCCAGGTTGGACAGAGCCTTGGGTGGCATGGTTTAGTGGGAGGTGTCCTGCCCATGGCAGAGGGGTTGGAACTAGACGATATTAAGGTCCTTTCCAACCCTAACTATTCTGTGATTCTATGATTCTGTCTCACCGCACAGAGATCTGTGTATTGACACCCTGAAAAGCACGACATGTAAACAAAATCTGCCTTGTCCTGCTTTTCTCCATCAACCTTTTGCCATTTTAGGATCTGACCTCCTTGGGAATAGATAGAAATTGCAGAGACACTGCTATGGGCAGGAGGATGTCAGGCAAGTGCCTGCAGTCTAGTTGCATTACAGGCTATAATCCTCCACATCACAAGGAATTACACCAGCCATTTTCACTTTTGCAAGCTGGTTTTCTGCAGATGTACCGGGTGCTGGGGTGGACAGACATCCATATGCACAAAAAGATTTCCATCAGCTGTCTTCCACAGAGAGCTCATTCAACTAGCAGCCCATATACTTGGGTAAAATGTTACAGGCAGCCCAACACCAGTTTATTTCACTTTGGACTGCAAATTGTGAAAACCGCGGTCAGCATTCCCAGCAGCACCTCAGCTCTAAGCCTCACATTCACCATCCTGCAGGATGGACTGCTAATTATTCATATGGAATAATATATAATGTATAAAATATAATATATAATATATAATGGGGCCTATAAGGATGCTGGGGAGGGACTCTTCATTACGGACTGTAGTGATAGCACAAGGGGTAACGGGTTAAAACTTAAACAGGGGAAGTTTAGATTGGATATAAGGAGGAAGTTCTTTACTGTAAGGGTGGTGAGGCACTGGAATGGGTTGCCCAAGGAAGTTGTGAATGCTCCATTCCTGACGGTGTTCAAGGCCAGGTTGGACAGAGCCTTGGGTGACATGGTTGTGTGGGAGGTGCTGCTGCCCATGGCAAGGGGGTTGGAACTAGATGATCTTAAGGTCCTTTCCAACCCTAACTATTCTATGATGCTACAATAATAGCATTCATATGAAGTAATACATTGAATCTCCTCCAAAATCTAGCTTGGAATTTTAAAGATTATGAACAGGGCCAAGAAAACTACTCCAGGGCAAAACAACCCTGAATCTTCAAGTTTAGACAAGAGCCTTACTATAAACAAACAAAAGTATGATATTGTTTAAATTGGTCTTTGAAATTGTCAGTGGGAGATCCTTTTTTTATTATTTTTTTCTTCCTTCATTAAACCCTCCAAAAAGGAGGGGAACTTTTACCTTCATATTTTACCTTCATATTGCAAAGTTTACCTTCATATTGCAAAGTTAATTCAGGGAGCATTTCATAAAATATGTTGTGATATATACTTTCAATTCCACAGGTATTGCGATACTCACTGCAAGCTCTTTTCTGTAATTACCACTTAAGAATGTCCTTGAGACCAAAGAGACTTGGCCACAGGGAACTCAGAATTTCATTCTATCTTTCACTGCATTGCCTATGAACAAACTATTCCTTCAGCCACCAAAGCCAAGCTCTCACTTCGGAAGAATAACCAAAATGACACATTTTGATGGGATAAGTTCTTTCATGCCAAAAACCAAAAAACATATTTTCAGAATACACTTCTTCAGGAAAAAACCTGTTATATATTTTTATTGTTGCATCATTTTGCTTTTCACCATAATTTAAATCTTGGCTGTTTATGAATGCTTTGCAGGCCAAATGAAATTTTAAAATGAGCACTGAAAATGTAAAAAATGGAACAAAGACCATTTTTCAAAAATGCTGATTTGTAGGAAAATGTGGAATGAAAAATTAGCAATTCCTAAATTTTCTGTGGAATTGTAATTTTGGACAAGCATACCTGCTTCCTTTGGAAAGGACAGATTGATGCTCACAGGGATCCCTGGTAAATTGAGTTGACTTTGAACAGATAACATAGTGTCATTTTCTGTAAATGCATGTGTCAAGTGGCATTGTAACAGGTTTCTAGTTCAGACCTTCCTGAGATCTGTTGCGTACTCATGAAGTTGTGAGATGTTCGGAGATACTTGCACAATCACAATGATTTGCTATCACTACTTAGCTCCTTTGAAAACGCAAACTTTCCTGCCATACTCCTTTGTCTCACTGACAAAGACTGCCTCAGCTATGGGCAAATAACAAGCAAGTGAAATGATGCTACAGTCTAGAAAGTATCACCTCCTTGTCAGAGAAAGATTCTTCAAGGTTTCCACCATCTCCAGCTTCAGTATTTTTTTTATGAAGTTGCATCCATTTGTAAGTTCTGAAATGCTGAACTTGACAATTACAATTCATAGTTTGGGCACAGTATTTGGTTCCTTTAAGAAAACATGCGCTTTAACTATTTTACCTCGTCCTGAGATTATTCAGCCATTTCTCCAGTACAAACAGTAACTTCAGTAAGATTTTTTTCACCTCATCTCTTAAGATGCAAAGACAATATTCTTAAGCCTCACTGGTTTCAAGTTAAGATCAAGACATGCAAATCACAAAATAATTGGCTCAATTCTGCAAAGGTTTACATATTTCATTGTATACATGAAGGCTGCTCTGCTGACATCAACAAGACTGCTCATGTGTCAGGCACATGTGCCTGTTTTTGCAGGATAGAGAAGCAGAAGTAATTTGATTACCAAAGATGTTCAGTGCATGTAACTCTCACTGACTCTAACATCTCTGTTGCTTAGGATCTCTAGCCACAGGGCTACTTGTGTAGGTGCCAGTCTGAAAATTTAAAAGTCTTGACCCAAGAAGTTAATTTTAAGTTAAAGCTGTGATTTTGCATGAAAGTTAAGCCCCAATATACTGCTACGCTGACCTGAAAAGTCAGCATTCGCACTGTGGAAGCTAATATACCCCTCAGTTTTATCTCTCTTTGTTTAGTATAGATTAGAAATTAGTGATGGGGAATTATCTCCCACCTCATCATAATCTCACTTTGGAACTGCTTCCTGCTGCAGGTGAACTCAGAGTTCAGTAACAGCAACTGTCTGCTGTCTTTTCCAAAGAAACACAGGCATTCTCTAAATTACTCCCTTCAGTTAGATGCACTGTATTGTTTTCTTTCCTTGTCTCCCTTAGTTAAAAGCACTGGGAAAGTGATTAATTTCTACTTTTATATATCATATTCACCTGGAATGTGAAAATGATCACATATATTTGTCTCTGTATGTGTGCGTGTGCAGATATGGGTAAAAACTACATAAACATCAGTACAAGGATGTTTTGATTCAGGCCCTCAGATGATAAAAAACATAAGTACTTTACTGGACACAGTGAAAGTTCAGCCTTGCAGAAAAGGCATGGAGAATTTTTTTTTCTAAAAAATTAATATTAATAATAGTAAATGTTAAAAGGTCTCTCTCAACAATGGAACAAAGCTTTCCAAAAAAAGGGCAGTTTACATACAAAATCACACAGGCCAGCTGATGCCTGTTCCTATAACAGACATTACCAGGGAAGAGAAGAGCCCAACTGCAACTGCAGAATATAGAAGAATGTCAGAATATGACCAAAACTCATCAGATTTTCCCAGCATCCAGAGCATGTGGCTAAGTCTGATGTCAGATGCATACCAGGAGACATATATCATTATTGTAGCTCAGAAAAATATAAAAAGAAAAATAGGAAGCTACAATCTGATTGTTGGAAGGGAGCACTTCCACATTATATTATTATTTTGAAAGAATATTAACAAGTGATTTAGTTTAGTGCTTTTCTTTAGCCATGAGTTTTTCTAAGAAAAAAAGGCTTGCTTACTCACAATGCATGTAAGTAAAAACTTCTCATCTCCAGGAAGCAGGACCCACATGTTGTGTGTATGAAATCCTGAACTTGGGTGGCTTTCCTGGATAATCTGTTTTAAGTAAATACCAGTTCACCAGTTTCATTGCATGATTTAAAAAGTATAATGAAACAATTTTATAGCATCTTAACTTATTGGTAAAGCTGCTTATGGAAAAGTCTTTTAGACTTATCATTCCCACTTATGCATGACCAAGATTCCTCTACTTCTCAGTTACTGCAAGTGTAATTTTTTGCTCTATGGATGTCCAAACCACTTCAATTTTCCAAAATTATTAATGTGTATAGGTCACTCTAGAGCATATATGAACCTTCTTTTTCACCTTTTTCTGAACCCCAGAAATACATTCTGGACCATGAAGTGTTCAAAGACAAAGAGCTGAAAACCATTTCACTAGAGGAAAGAGTCATGGCTTTGGAAATCTTCAATTAAAAAAGAAATAAAGCCAGAGAACTTTTTTTCAGGAATTAAAGTGCTAATTTTCCATATTCAAGTCTTGTGGTTTAAGAAAATTGCCTCCTTTATTGTTGTTTACATTAGATTAGTACCTACATTCTAACTGATACTGGCAGAGTCAGAGATAATGATTTTTTTCTCATTATTTAATGTAGGAGTAAATACAACCACTGTTCCAAACATTTCACCAACGGAAAACTGGACTTACCTCACCCTTATCTTCTCTATTCTTACTACCAGAATCCCATTCATAAAGAAAATCCTCCCTTGGGAGAGTAACACAAATAAATGCTAAGTGATTTTTTACAGACAAGAAAAGAATCAACATCTCTGGACTCCTTACGTGGCTTAGGAAGGCAGGAGCCACTTACAGATAACTTCTGGCTTCTCCTGGTGATGGTGGAAATGGCAAGAGAAACAGTAAATTACATTTCAACCCTCTGGCCTTGTTTGGTGAGATTTGTTAGGAAAATATCTAAAACCTACAACTGTTTTGTAGCTGTTGTGGTTTAAGTCCAGGCAGCCACGCAGCCTCTCTCTCACTCCCCTCCCCTTCCTCCACCCCAATCCCGGAGGGATGGGGAGGAGAATCGAAAGAGTGTCTCCCACGGGTTAAGATAAGAACAGTCCAGTAACTAAGGTATAACACAAACCACTGCTGCTACCACCAGTAATACTAATAATGATAAGGGAAATATCAAGGGAAAAGGATATAACCGCTCACCACCCACCGACAGATACCCAGCCTGACCCCAGCAGTGATCTAGTCCTTCCGGGTAACTGCCCCCAGTTTACATCCTGGGCATGATGTGCTGTGGTATGGAATACCAATTTGGCTAGTTTGGGTCAGGTGTCCTGTCTCCGCTTCCTCCCAGCTTCCCCTCCTCCCTGGCAGAGCATGAGACTCAGAAAGTCCTTGGTCAGAGTAAACATTACTGAG
>WYDI02008339.1:0-14343 GCA_009867235.2 Psittacus erithacus | reverse complement strand
ATAAATAAAATAATAATTTTTTTTTCCTCCCACCCCTTAAATTAAGGTGGGAAAGCAGATGCAGAAGCAGTGTCAAAGCTCACCATACTGCCTGGCCTGGAGATGCACGTTAACCGTATGACAACCTGAGCTTATCACAGTGGGGTACTTCAGCAGGAGAGGAGCATCTTGAAATGAAGGGGTGAAGAGAAAAAAGGAAGGAAATGCCAAAGAAAATGATTTGAAAATGGGAGAAAACTACCTATTGTCGCTCCTTTTTTTATATCACATCATTGAGTAGGACTCAGACTAGCTGTCAAAAAGCTTTCTCTGCTGAAAGAAACTAACAGGGGGTCCTGAGAGTCTCATGGGACAGTAAGTGACAGAAGAGAAGGATACTATAAAATACGACAGAGAAAGAGACAGAGAAAAGAAAGGTCTGAAACGGTTAAGGGTGTCAGGCAGTAAGTAGACACAGACATCTCCAGGGAAAAATGGGAAAAAAGAAAACCCAACCCAGCTGCAAAGCATGAAGAAAAGGCAGTGAAAAAACACTGTATACCTGGAAACAGCAGTGTCTGGCCATATAGAAAATGTTTTTCCCATCCTATATCCCTTCTAGTCTCCTGTAAATGTTGACCAAAAGTCTGCGTTCTCTTTCCTGAGTGTCCCCAGCCTTACTGTAGATCCCAGGGAGGTGTGTCTGTGCTGGGGAAAGAGATGGATTCCTCTTCCTACAGGTTCTGGCATCTGAATTATTGTCAGTCCACAGCAGCCTCTCTGCATGCACCACAGCCATTGTGTTTCTAACTTACCCAGCAAAAATACTGGTGTGTTGGTATTTACAGTACAAAAGGACTTCTCTTTGCAGCAGATCCATCTGTTCAGTACAAAGATCTTTGCAAGCTAAGGCAGGCTGCCTCTTCTCCTGTATGGAAGAACTGTTATCCTTCTACAGATGGGGAAACCCAATATTAGGGAGTCAGCCTTCATGATTATAAGCACACAGAAAAGGTCAGGTCACTTGTTCTGGCCATTACCAAAAAGACATTGTTGCCCTGTGTTTCCTGAATCTATCACTCAAGGTCTGTTACATGCAGCTAATGCTGTGTGGCTCTGAAGAACAGACAATGCGCTTGAACCTCCAAAACAAGTTGACCTCATCTTGATGAGAATTCTGAATTGTTTCTTTGGAAAACCTCTATTTGTACTCCAGCAAGAACCAAGGCCATCGGCACTTCCATGCCTGTCCTACTCCTGTGCCCTCCCAGTGCATGATGCTGCAAAAGCACAGCATTTGTGATGAAGAAATTGAGGATTGGATAGGATGGATCCTTTCCAACCCAAACATGTCTGTGATTCTATGATTCTGTAAAATGGAGGAATCCCAAATCCTGATAGCCTCTTTCTGATCCTGCTCCTCTTTCTCTTTGGCTGTAAACATTCTTGCTCGCATCACCCTCAGAAACCAAAACTCTGCAATCAGCTGGAAGTGTCCATCTCCATGCACTCTCACATGCTGCTCAGCAGGGGCTGCAGGAACAGAATTGTTGTGCATCACTGTCATCCCTGAAAATATACTCACATCTGCAAAGCGGAGCTTTCCTCCCCAGTGTCCCATCTGCTGCTTTGTAGGTAGAGACTTTGTTCACCCTATGTTACGCTCATTATCCAAAGCGCTGCAGAAGTCATCACTGAGGGCCTTAATTTTCCCTGTCAGGGCTGCACAAGCATCAGAGTTTAAACACAAGAACTGCTTTGAATAACATCCAATACTGTGAAAAAGTTTTTAGTTGTAATAAACTTGCTGAAAAGACCATTTTATAAGGAAAAAGAATATAACCTAGTGAGACTATTCCGTAGGATCCCCAGGCATCTCTTCTTACTGTGCCTATTAGACAATGTCCAGTATCTCCACATTTTGGATTCCTGGCTTTTGCAATAAAACCAAGATCATTTTTACTTTTTTAAAGATCTTTGTGACCAAGATCTCTTTCTATTGCAACAGAAGAACAAGAAGCCAGAAAATGCAATCCAAAAATGCAATGACAGAGAGACAGCTGATCAGAAAGCTGCCTAGAACCAGTCAGAGAGGCAATGCTGATGTTAGTGTGAACTAAATCCACTCTCAGGATCTCAGGGATGTGCCAGGATGCCCACATCCCACCAGCAGCCCGCTGGAGCCTGCTACTCCTTTCTGAAGCTAAGAACCCAAGCTCTTCCATTCAAAAACTGTTTTCTTCCTAAGAACTAGCTGGAGAAGCTCACATTTTATATGGAAGCTCAGAAAATATCTCATGTTTGGAAGCAACCAAAACCAGTCTGTACCATCCTGGGCTGCCCCACGAGGACCAGGCACCTCCTCCCTCTCTCCCATCATCACCATTCTTCACCTTTACTGGAAATAACCCAGGTTTAGTGAATGGACAGAGAGAAGAAAAGCACTTGAGGTTAAGGCACTTGGAAAGGGAAGAGCTGCGTTTCAATGCCTGATTCAAAACACTGTATACAAGTTACGGGATGAAACGTAACAGAACAAGGGGGCTGAAAACAAGTTTTCACACCCTCCAAAGCAGT
This sequence comes from Psittacus erithacus, assembly GCA_009867235.2. Taxonomy (NCBI): domain Eukaryota; kingdom Metazoa; phylum Chordata; class Aves; order Psittaciformes; family Psittacidae; genus Psittacus; species Psittacus erithacus. The sequence continues at coordinate 11,787 of WYDI02008339.1, read as the reverse complement.
AAGAACAGTCATTATCTCTCTCACCCCAGCCCTGTAGCTCACACAAACCGCAAGTATTTTACTGGAGAGAGGACCAGTGATGGGAAGAGTCACCAAGCTCCATGCAAAGCACCGCAAAACCAGCTGCTGCCTGCTCTTGAGACATGCTGCAAAGTGACTGGCTTGGGGGAGTTTCATTTTTGAGACAACAGTGTAGAAACTGAACCTTTGTCCATCACCCGTAAGGGTTGCTCTGTGATGGAGCTTTTCTTTACGAAGGGAAGGCAAGTACTAGCTTTGGTGCTCAGGTCTGTTTCAGCTCCTGCTTGAATACACCAGAGCACAGATTTAAACTACCATATATTCAATCTGGTATAATATCTTACAGGTATTTTCAGTGCCTTCTGGAATCAGGAAGCCTGTAACTGGATTTGAATATCGACATGTGAGTATTTCTGGCTAGTCAAAACCAAGGCTTCTCTGTATCCTATAAAACCCATAGGAGTCTTCCCCTTTACTTATCCTCCCTCCAGGATTTATTTTTTCAAGGCTTTGAAAGCGGAATTTGCTGGCTGGAAATTCCTAAATAAGTGCAAAATACTGTCTTGTAAAAAAACAAAATCAAAACAGCCCTACACATTTTTAGATGATGTGCTAAAAACCCCACACTTATTGCCACATACAAAATGGAAGATCAGTGCTTTTTATAAAAACAATCACCACCCAAAGGCTCTTTTCCAACAGGATGGGAAATGTAAGATAGAGGCCAGCAAAAAATCCTGTGGAGATTCATGACTGATTTCAGAATTGTGTACTGATTTGATTTCCTTTAAATAGTGATATTACAGCTTTAACCAAGATAGAATAAAATAACAAATAATAAATCACTGAGCAGAGTTCACATCTGAATAAATAAGTTACTTTGGGGTGAGCGGAAGAAAAGTTTAAGTTACTAGGAATGTTTCAAACACTCTCATGATTTTCTTCCAACCTTCTAACAGTAGTGATGAATGGAGCATGATGCAATATTGGCTGTCTGCTTGATGAGTCCATGCATCCAAAGGGTACTTCGGAATGACTCAGATCTGCTGTGAGCAGCCCCAGGGCTCTGGGGCTTCCTAAGATCTCATCTCAATGTACCCTCTGGCAGGGTAAAACCATTCCCCCTTGTCCTGTCCCTACGTGCCCTTTTAGAAAATCCTCTAGGGGAACTTTTTCTGGGACTCTTTTCCCAATGCAAATGAAAAAGCAAGGGCAGCCAACTGCAAATAACATTTTATTACAGCAGTAGCTTTTACTCCAGGTTCTCAACAACTAGTTAACTAAAATCACACCCTGCCTGTGTAGCACGCATGTTGGCAAACCGAATCACAAATAAGATGTGAAAAGAATATTGAGAAAGAAATACTTTTACACTTAAAAACACAAGCCAGTGGGAAACTGCTTCCTTAAGTTCTCAATTGAGGACTGAGGACTGCAAAACAAGGGGCACCAGAAACCTGGAGGGACTTTTTTCTTCTTTCACACATATCTTAAAATTTTTAACCAATCTTTTTTATTTCCCTTGCTTTTCCTGTTCCTGGTCCTCACACAATTGACTTGCAGCTCTTCATTACTGTAACTAGGTATATAATTTTCAATGAGCAAAGTCTTCCAAACCCACAGATGATCAGATCAGCCCACATGGCCAGTGGCTGCCAAGGCAAACAACAACTGAAATTTGATTGCAGCCCGAGCCCTGGAGATAAGCCCGAGAGCCTCGGCTGTGACTCCCTCAGTCATTATTTCTGCAAGTCACCAGGAGGAACAGTCCTCATTTTCAGTCAGTGGCCAGAATCAGGGCATCTGTCTGCCTGGCGTAGGCTGTATGGCATCTCACTCGGAAAAGCCACTTGTAAAAACTTTAGGATACAGAAACAGAAAGACATATGAGGGTAGAGGTGTTCCAAGGGTTTAAAATCGATGACTTTGTACACCCCGGCAACTGTTTTTCTCAGTGCAGTTTTTAAGACAAAGGTGACCATGCAAAGCTACTCCTTCTCCAGCACCTCCACCTCCTGTCTTTTCTCACTGCTGCTTTCCAAACCAAGCAGTTATGGAAACAAGAGTCTCTAAACTGTCCAAAACTAAGCACTGTGAAGGTTTTAGGTCATCTCTGCTTTGAACAGACCCCAGAGAAGCCTTGGAGGTGCAAGTCCCAGAAGATATCCAGTTGGGAGAAGGTTTCCACCAGCTGCATCATTGCCCACAGGCAATGCAAATGCTACAAAGAAACCAGTTCACTTTGCAATACCATAAAAGAAACTTTATTTTATAGAATCATGGAATGATTTGTGTTGGAAGGGACCTTAGAGTTCACCTAGTTCTAACCCACTGCCACGGGCAGAGATGCCTACGTCTAGACCAGGTTGCTCCAAGCCCTGTCCAACCTGGCCTTTTTCATTGCAATATACACACATCTGCTTGAGCACTAAGGACAGAAAAACTGATTATTTTACTGTTTTGTCCTAATGTACATAAGAGGATAAATGGAGATACATATTCCAATGTGTAAGAGAAGGATTTGCAAAAGTAAAACCAGCTTCCTCAAATTAACAAGCTCTGGTTACTACACAACATCTCTAGGCAATGAAGAGAAAGACAGTTTCACAGTACAAAAAGAAAACCCTGGAAAGATGGACTGGATAGTAATACCTGAGTTTCTCATAGCCTGGCTTGACAAAAGCAGAGCAAAAATAAGAAAATCTCCATGTGTTTGCAAATAATTCCTTAAGAATTCAGTTGGTGAAGCAGAACAGATTTTAGTCACCCTTTTTTTTGAGCTCACATGTTCAAAGCACCCACAAAAATTAGGGATGAGAGTTTTCAAGTTTGCAGAATTCTCACTAATTCCTATTAATTTCTTGAGCATCTCTGACAAAACCTTAATTCATTTTTCCATCCTTCTGATGGAAAAAGGGTGAACTGAATACATTTCACAGACAGCAATCCATGGCAGAGAGGCGAGGTGACACTGAGCTACCTTATGACCTTTTTTGAAAAAATTCATCCTTCCAGGCTTTTTTCATGTCTCCATTTCTTAAATGGCAGCGCATGTATATCTCTAAGGCACCCTGAATCTCCAAGGGGAAGGTTTTCATTTGCATGTAATGTGTGGTGGTGTATGAATAAATAAAAAATAGAGGTAATTAATAATAAATGCCAAGTTTGTATTTTCAGCAGCATGCATTTTCATCTGCAAAATTTTACACAGGACGTGAGCTTAGGATGCTTTCTAGTTATTCCAAAGGAAAAAAATGTTTTCCCCACGTTTTTAAGGTGACCATGTCACAGGTCTTAGAAGGCTGGATGGATCTGCTTGAAATTTTCCTGCATACTCGTCAGAATAAATATCAAACATCAGCATTCCAAATCCAGGGAGGATTGACTCTGGAAACGATGTGCGTGTGAACCCAAGAGACTTGATCAGAACAGAGCTTTCTAACACGAGGTGTAAGGCCTTGTTTTTTTCCAGCAATGGTCCAGAGTACAAATACCAATGGTAAATGTACCATCAAATGCTAGATATGTAAAGGAAATAGCTGCCCCTATATATATATATAGGTCTCAAGAAATAAGCATTATAATTGCACAAGGGATGTTGTACTGTGCTTCCTGCAGTAGGACCAAGGTCAGGCTCCTCCAGCACAGCACCAAGGGGTTGCTTCACAACCTTCCATCCAAAAAGTATGTGTGACCCAGCACAGTCCCGTCCTGTGCTCAGTCTAGAACACTTCATGCACTGAAAAGAGACAGGACTGCGAAAACTGCAGGCAAATATTCCTGCCACTGTAAAATGTATGATGAAAAATAGTAATATTCCAGCCTACTTTATAGTATTTGAGAGGAAGTCACAAACATGTTTACCATCCAGTCTCATTATCAGCAGATCAAGGGACAGCTACAAAACCCTAGAACTGCTTTTTTCCTACAATCAAGGAACAACACAGAGAAGACAAGATGCAGCATTTTGCAGGCTAACAGTGATGCGTGGCTTTGTCTTTCCCAAACTCAGAAAATGAAAACCAGCACCAAGAAGACTTCAGACTCTTTCTGCCCAGATGAATGTATGGGATCATTTTAATTACACAAAATCCCTGGGCTAAGGCTGTGAGTAAGAGCATGCAGTGGCATGAAGTTATCATTTGTAGGAAGGCAGCAAAGGGTGGCCACGGTGCTAAGGTTGCCTTTTATGCAGAGGATTTCCACCCTCAAAGGCAGAGCAAACCCAGCCCTGATGCTCTATGTTGAACTGCATTTCTTTGTCAGTACTCCCTTAATCACTGCTCCGAAATGCTGGCAACATTACCTAAAAGTTTAGGACTGCTGGCTTTTTCCAGAACACAAAGAACATCACAGAGAAGTAAATCTGCTTAAAGAGAGGCATCTACAATTTTAAACAGCAGCACAGAGTAACCATGTTGAAAAGTGATGTACGATTACTGTCACAAGTGGTTTGATTGATTATTGATTGCAATCAGCCCCTCACTTCCATGATGAAATTGGCTATAAGTCCTTCATGCAGCCCCTGAAGGGCTGCAGGACTTCAGAAATCTCCTACAATAAAAACATTAAAGGGGGGGTGTTGGGGCATTCAGGGGGAAGTTCTGTTTTGTTTCCTGATACATGCTTAAATGTCTTGTGTTAGATGCTCAGGTAGGGATTTGGGTTGCTTTGCTGGCTTGCAGCAAGAAGTTCTCCACGCAAATAATTAATACAGTAGAGAAGAAAAAGCACACCACTCAGCAATCCTTTGACATTTCAGGAAAAAGGGGTTTTATCTTTCTCCTTGTTATGCCATATTAATTAGTGGTTATTTCCATGCATTATCATGGCATGACAAAATACTGACTCTGTATCACTTGATATTTCAGCAAGTGAGCAGCTGACTTGGCGAGAAGGCAGCTGTCCCAGTCATGAAATCAAAAGGACTAGAATTTCCCAACTTTCATCCCTGAAAAGGTGTAAAATCCCAATGCCTGCCAATGCTCCCTCGCAGGTTAAACCTTTGCTGTCCCCAAAGCAGGTGGCACTGGCCCCAGAAGGAGGGTGGGCGCCTGGCTTTCCCAAAGAGCTAAGCCCCTGTGTATGGCACTGCTGTGCAGGCTGGGCAACCAGTGATGGATCTCCTGTGGGATTTCAACATGGAAGGCGTAGGGGGGCTCAGCACTGCCCTCATCCAGGCTCCAGGAGGGGATTTTAACTCTTCTTTGCCCACATGAGCCTGAGAATCCCTGTGTGCCCAGCAAAGCCCCACGGATGCCTTGTAGCAGGGGATATCTGTCTGCAGAGGCATTTACCTGGCACAGGAGGCACCCAATCCACCACATGTCTTCCAGTGCTTAACTTAACAGTGTTTTCTTGTTCACTGGAAATAATTTTTCCTTCTATTATGTGGCAAATAAATTGTTTTCCTCCATTCTGACTGTAGCCTGAATTAACATAGTCCCTTGACTTAATTCCAACTTTTCAAAAGTAACCTGGTTATAAACAAACATCTTTATTTGTCTGTCACCCTTATCAGATGATGACAAGAACAGTTCTGAGGATCTGCATTAGCTGACTGCTGCTGAAGAGCCTACAAAGCAAGCACAAAGCACTGCATTCTATCAGGAACTTCAAGCTATGCGCATAACACTGGGAGCATTATAAATAACACTAAATCTGAGCTCATACTGGTCTCAGTTTAAACCTTTACATTAACAAAGCAAAGGAAAACATTGTATTGCTCCTTGCTGGATATTCATCATGCGTCACCTACGTCTGGAGGTAAATTTAGGCTCTGTTGAGTTTATCACAGAGAGGAACGTAGGCTTCATCAAAGCATTTGGTGTTCAGAGACATGAAGACAACTGTGATGCACTCCATTTATTTAAGATACGGCCTTCAGACCACCAAGCAGATGGCACTGTCATGCTTGGTTAAACAGCATGCATTCAGCAGGGCTATATAATCTCATATTTTGGTAAAGAAAGGTAGCATCAGTAGGGGCCAGGTACTTTTTTACACGAGTATATATACATACACGTATATAGCCATAGAAATGCACATATATATAGTACATGCGCCTCAATTATAGCACATATAGCATACAGTTCAACTTTTTCTCAAAATCAGAATGACTTCTCTTAAATCTTTTCCCTGTTTCTGCCCAAACATGGTATGGGAAACACCCTTTCAGCCTTGTGTTCAGTGCACAGTAGCACATTTAATCAGTTACACATGTAAGAATTAATACACCTATTTAACAACTACTGAACTCCAGGTTCTCCTACCACATTTATTTTCATTCACATTGCTAACAAACGCTGTGATAAACAATGGAATAATACCCCATAGATTAAGCATAATTAAGCTTAATAATTGCTTAAACTTGTCATCCATAAATCATGACCAGTAAACCATTATGAACCAATTAATCATTAGTGGCATCATTAAGTATGTTTATTTATAGAGTATTTATAGAAAACCTAATCATGTGGTAGAAAAGATTAATAAGTACAAGCTGGCAAAGGGAGGGATGGGGGAGAGGTGTTGAACAAAAGCAGGGATGCCTTGAATGAGATCATGTCAGACAAATAACCATAACACCTCTATTGCAACCGTTAGATATTTAATCTATGAGATAGAAACAGGTGTGAGAATCCAATCAAGGCATTCAGGAAAAATTGCAGCTACTAAAGACTTTGCACCAAACCAATAAAATCCTTTAAATTTAAATTTGAGACTGGGATGTATTCATTCGTACTGCGCCAAGTGCCTATAAACCCAAGAGAAATGGTCCGATAATTCACTGTGCTGAAAACTGCAATGGCACTAAACAAAAGGACGGTGCTTTTCCCCAAAAGCACAAGGTCACAGTTTTAAGTCAATAATTGACATTTCCAAAGAAACTAGGGAAATTAGGGTCTAAAATACCCCTGGAAGAGGGAACAAGAAGCAGCACCTAAGCTGATATTTGGCTCTTTGGAAAAACCTAGTATGGATTTTTCCATCTTAAATGCCTGTTTTACCCTTTTTATTTTTGTGAGGTCAAGATCCTTCCTCTAGCCCCTAAACTTGTTCCTGCCTATGGGTGTTTATTTGAATGTCCTAAGGGATTTAGAGCATGAGAGTCTAAGTGGAGACAAATTAGGGAGCCAAAGAAATGTATGAATGTTAATGTAATTGACTTTCTTTAATAGACTTTTGAGTTTAAAAAATTAAACTCCTGCTTGGTAACTGGGCTCTATGAACAAAACAATCTATCCATTGATCCAGTGGTTCACAAGGCTACTCATCATCAAATTAAAACAGCTAAGGAATGGATTGCAATAATGCATACCTGATAGTGGCGTATATTTGAGTGCACTTCTGGTCTCCTATCTGAGTATTTCTCACCAAATTTATGATACACTTTCTCATATCTAAAGAATATGCTTTATCTAGAATATCTACTGCTTCACCACAGCAGTAACCCCTAATTGATGAACTAGAGATTTCTCCTTCATATATATTCTACATGGGTTAAAAATCATTATGCTCAGTCTTTAGGTCTCACATGTCTCAGACCACAGAAATGTCATCACGGAAAAAAACTGCAAAAGCACACTTTAGACTTAAAAAAAACCCCAAGCAATAAAACACCAGTATTTTCTTAGCTTTCTAGCTTGTCTCCCATTAGGTCATAAAAGCCTGCATTTAATTTTCATTTTCTAACTCCTTGTTATTTCCAGATGCATCTTTCTGTTTTGTATGACAGTAAATAAGACCATATTTTTCAAAAAAGGCCAACATTTCCAATTCTCCTGATCCATCAGCTGAGCCTGTGTTCAGCCATTAGTTTACAGCTTACTGACTTTGTCTGCTTGACAACAAGCAATTCTGCATATTCTTCCTAAAATTGCAGAAAACTGCAATTAGCCCTGTGGCAAAAGGCAGAAAACTCCAGTAGAGATCAAGGCAGAAGCGTTGCTGCATCCCTTGCAACCAAAACTCTCCATATATTGATGGGCACATTACTTTCCTCAGCTAAAAAAAAGCTACCAACATTATGAAGTTAAATAGGTCAAACTGTCAACTGAGACCCGTTTTATAAATCTGACATCTGTTAAAGCCATGGGTCACACCATGAACTCACACACATGTCCAGGACTCAGTTACTCATTACTTCGGCATAAAAACACAACAGTGATAAAAAGAAGATGCCTTATCTCTTTCTGAATGGTAGTCCCAATTTCCTTCATATTATCAATAAATAAACTTTAGAAATATAAATGTTAGCCACTGATCCAATGCCAAAAAGCTGTCAGCATTGTATAAATTAGCATGAACATATGTTAATGCATTATTCACCATTTGCAACAGGGCTTTGTTGAAAAATTGATGAAAATTCATGAAAGAACCTTTCCAGATTAAGTTGCACAATAAACACGTAGCCAGCGGCATTCATAATGTAAAGGTAATAGTTTAGATTTACCCTCTGAACATTTTGTATATTCGGAGACTGTACATTAAAATTTTAACCATTAAACCCAAGCACTGAATTACAGCACAGCAGTATGTGTGTATAAGTAAGTGGGTGTTTGTGACACCGTTTTGCAAAATACTGCTGCTTTTTCCAGATGTTTTCCTTGCCATATAATGACAGTCTTCAAAAATATACAGGTTTTGTAGAAGAACAGAACATTCTCAATATTTCACTGAGCATATATAAATAGAAATAGTAGAAGGTGCTATATCCAGTGTTATTTGCTGAATATTGGTAACTGTATTCCATTTTTGAGAGGACAAAAGTAGCTTGCTGTCCCATCCCATCCATAGTGAGTTCATATTTTGAGTTCATACTCCATACTGAGTTCAAATGATACCACAAGCAATAGTATCTGATATCCAAGCAAATCCTGAATAAAATATCAGAATCTATATTCCCTTTGAAATAAAATCAGTATTTGTACAGAAAGTTTGGATTTGATTCCAAATTACCTAATTCATGCAAGTATAAAAGTATAAAGAAAGTATAAAAGTTATATATAATATTGTATCTAGTGGAAGGTGTCCCTGCCCATGGCTGGGGGTTGAAACTAATGAGCTTTAAGGCCCCATCCATCTCAAACCATTCTATATTTTCTCTCCAAACAGCCTGTTGATCTTGAAGAGCCTCTATTTCCATTGGCAAAGTTACATCCATCTGGAAAAACTAATTTCTCTTCAAATTCAGTGACAGGACATGTATTTCGTCACATTCTCTCCACTCCTTGCAAAACCAGGCGTCCAAAATAAATTTCTTTATCTTTAGTAACAGGTGATTTTGAAGTACTTTTACAATTTCTTTGCAGAAAGTTGTAAATAGAACTCGTATTTTTAAAGATACATATTTCTGCCAATGCATAAAGTTAAAAATGAAAGATTGCACATGTTAATGGCATAGCCATGCTCCAGAGGCCAAATGCCTACAGAGACATGATGTTTACCTGGAACAGCTTCAAAACTAGGAGAACAACGCAGGACAGGAGGAAAGACAGTCATTCAAACCACAGTCATCATTCCTTAGTGTGTAGTGAATTTATAAAAGCAGTCATCTTTTTCTTTCTTTCCTTTTTTTGGTGTTAAATCATGTTAGAATGGGCAGAAAAACACATTCTTAAAGTGATAAAAATATAAGGCAGAACTTTCTTGAATTTTCCCACTACTAATTGCAGTGTTCAACAGAAAAATGTGCAGAAAACAGGTGATCCGCCTTGACTTTATGCTGCAATTCAGCTCCAGGAATTGCCAGGCAGTATATTACAACTGTTAAACAGGGCCCACACCTTCCCATCCTTGAAGCTGTTATCTTTGATAGGTTGAAGCCACATGATAGCAGAGGTGATGGCATTACCACTGAGACCCATTTAGAGAGAAAAAACCATGTATTTTCTTTCTCTGTCTGTCTCTCTCTGATGGTTTCTGTCCATCACGGTTCACTAGAAGTTCTTCATCCCCACATCATGTCTCCCTCAGCTGCCAGGCAGCCCCTAGCCAGCATGGCAATTAGCCAGATGTCAGCGGTCCTATTATCTCCATTCCTCACTTCTACATTATTTAGGCACTGCACAATAAGAGAGAATTACAGCAGAGGATCCCACCAGGGCTCCACTTTAGAAACCTGCATGGAGCCTGAAGAGGGCCAGAAGAGAGACCAGAAGTAGCTAAACATTGTCTCCTTTCCGGTTGGCACCTGAGTGCTTCTTCTTTAACTTCTCCTTGGGAATGAGAGCATGTTGGGGAGATTATAATAGCATAGCTAAGAGTTGTTTTTCCTTGTCACACTTCCCTGCAGCTCTGCATACAGCTTTCCATGTTTTTTTCCTGTGATACCGGCATAGGAGATTAACATCTGCAGCCTGTCGCCTTCCCATTATCACAGAAGCATCAAATGGAAAATGCACTAAGTAATTCGGGGGTTTTTTGCATAAAACAAAATATCATACAGACATATTGGGTTTAAAACCCAGGGGGTTTTGTTTTTCCACTTCTGAGAATCTGTTTAACAAAAATTCTGCTTTACTCATCCAGGAAGGGAGCAAAATCCACACTAGAGACAAAGCAAAACTTCCATGTTTTGCTTCCAAATATGCCTGGTGAGGACTTTCTTTTGTATGTAAGAAAACCTTATAGCAAGGGGGCATGCTAGTTAGTATTTCTGGGACATCATTTGGGTCATCAATTGATCAGGACTTCAGATGTCCAGACAAGCAATTAATCAGCAGCATGAGCGAAAGATAGACTGTGGATGGAAAGTAAATAAGACAGGAACACTCTGTAAATGCTTAGAGTATGATTAATACCTGAAAAGTGTCTGTCAAAGTGCTGCTCTTCTCATTTTCTTTCTCACACAAAGATTTGTATAGAGACAAAGAGTCTTATTTCTAGGCACTGCTATCTTCCAAGCCACCAATGGCTGAAAAGAAAGATGCCTCATTCCCTGCCTTGCATCATTCCATCTCATATGTCCCACTGGAGGACCCCAAGTGCTTTGTCAACATTTATAAACTGAACCCCAGGACAGCCCTGTGAGAAAAGCAGCTTTTATTGTAGTTGAAAGTCTAGGGCAGATAGGGAAACTATGGAATAGAGAAATTCAGTGGCTCATTCCACCATAGCCAAGCAGTAGTTTGTCCCAGTGCTGAGGGAAAGACAGGGACACAGGAGCAAATGGGTGCAGATAATGCATTTCCACATCTTAATTTTAAGCTGAGTCTGGGACAGTGCAAGCACCTCAGAGGTGTATGAGAACAATATTTTCCTATGGAAAGGATCTAAAGCTGAGCGTGCAAAGTTGGAAGCTCCTATCAGGTGCCGTGAGCTCTAGCATGGTGGCTGGTGTGAGATTTTCATGAGACACTGGCATTTCACAGAGATTTGAATCTGGAGCCTGGTTACCCTTATAGAGCTCCCAAACCCAGGCTGGGCAGAGCGACATCTTCACTGAGCTCCAACACAGGTAACATCAGCTCCTGGTGCAGCACAGGCATTACTGCAAAAATTCCCAGCAACAAGAAGTCCTTTATGGTGGGCTGTGATGAAGACTCAGAGAAGAGGAATACAGCCATTGGGTAAGAGATGGGGTATGAATCATGGGATCACAGAATGGCTGGAGTTAGAAAGCTCCTTCAGCTCCAACCCCTGCCACGGGCAGGGACATCTTCCACTAGAGCAGCTTGCTCCAAGACCCTGTGTCCAACCTGGCCTTGAACACTGCCACGCATGGGGCAGCCACAGCTTCTCTGGGCACCCTGGGCCAGTGCC
>WYDI02008338.1:0-24834 GCA_009867235.2 Psittacus erithacus | reverse complement strand
TCTCCCCTCTGGCAGGTTAAAGCCATTCCCCTTGTCCTGTCCCTACAGGCCCTTGGCCAAAGCCCCTCTCCAGGTTTTCTGTAGCCCCTTTAGGCACTGGAGCTGCTCTAAGGTCCCCCCTTAAGGAGCCTTCTCTTCTCCAGGCTGAACCAGCTCAGTTCTCTCAGCCTGGCTCCAGAGCAGAGCTGCTTCAGCCCTCAGAACATCTCTGTGGCCTCCTCTGGACTCACTCCAACAGGTCCATGTCCTTCTTATTTTGGGTCTCTGGATATGGGTGCACGACTGTGTGTGGGGGGGGTGTGTGTGTGTCTCATGAGACTAGAGACCACAACTCTTTCAGCGTGACCATCCAGCCAATTCCTTACCCAGAAATCTTGATAGAGACTTAAACCTGTTGGCCTGTCTTGCATCTTCATCTTTTAGACCTGTTGATTTTAAAGACATATTGGAAAGGAGATTTCTTTCAGCTTCCATTCATTTGTGGTCTCTGAGAGGAGTGTAGCACTTAAAGAAAGAGATAAAACTCACACCAACTTTTTAATTTAAGAGTAGTTACAGAACATTAACAACCATTACTTTGAGCTCAATTCACAACATCATATAAACATGTCACTGTGATGCACTATTCTTCCTGACAATATGAAAATATAGTGGGTAGCTTGGTAGCCTTATTTTGCATAGCTGTTTTCCAATATTTTAAACTAAGAACATTATAAAGATGTGCTTTTTGAAAACATTCAGACATATATTTTATGTCCAGCTGATTAATAGTGGGCTGTACGTCCGAGAGTACAGAAGATGTGCTTATGCTTGTGCCGCAGTATTGCTTAGTCTTTATGAGTCCATGAAGTGTGGGCTGGAACAGAGGCCTTCCTCAATTGCCTTGTGACATTAGGAACCTCTGAAATAGTTTTTCCTCCCTAGTGAGCAATTAAAGCAGCTGCACTTCTTCAGATGGTCATATATTTATAGTGATAGTGACATGGTTTAGTGGTGGATTTGGCAGTTCTGGGCTAATGGTTGGACTTGATGGACTGGATGGACTAAAGGTCTTTTCCAACCTATTTATCCTATGTAGGCCATAAGAATATTTCAGGGCATAAATGATCATTATACAGATGGTGACTGAGTGCTTTCCTCAATAGAGAACTTACTACAGAATGATTTTTACAATATTGAATTTCCTTAGCCAGCACTAAAGTTACCCTAGTGAAACTCAAAATGAACATTACCTGAAAGCAGCAAATACATTGGACTACCCTTTATTGTACACTATATTGGACAGATTAAACCAAGAATTGAGCACAAAGTTATCAGCAGATACACAGTCAACTTCAATGCAAGAGAAATGTCCTTTCTCACTTGGCCTTACTCTGTGGTTATGTATAAGGACATTCAGGCTTTTCAATCTCTGTGAAGAAGAATCTGTGTAAATTCTATACATGTGTAAAAAGAGAAGAGGATCTTCTTTGGCTGCTCATTAAACAATAGCTTGTCCAATTCACATGATTTTAGTGGGCAACAAAGCCAACTTTCACAGTACAATACACTCTAATAAATTTATTCTTCAGATTTTTCAGATCACTTGCTCTATATTTTATTCCTTTTTCTAGGCTAAAAATTCTTAGGCAGAATTTTCATTGCATAACGAATGGCTGATACTAAATTTGCTACAAGGAGCAAAATGGGAATAATTTTCTAAAGCAACTCATGAACAGAGATGTCACCAAACCTGTACAGAATGTTGAAGGTTATAATAGTGTATTTGGCAGTATTGCAAGAAGTGACACAAAAGAGGCCAAACAACTTAAATGTGGGGCTTGTTGCATGTAATTGCAGTGAGAATGACCAAAGTTAGGTGCATCTCTGTAATACTTGTGGGCATACATCCAGTGTCTCTCTTTTAAGCATGATTTTTAGAAATTAATAACCCTACACTGCTTAAAAATGTCTAAAAATGTGGATGTAACATTGTCTCTTCAGTGCTGCTATATAAAGGTATCTGAAACAGAAGATTTTGGGTTAAAAAGCAAGTAATATACATTTGAAGGATAGAAATCAAACCACAGATCTAATATGAACTTTTGGTATCTTGATCATGGAATTAATAGTGTATTTCCTTAATTAGAGTCCTAACTCATTTATTACTGGTGTATAGACAATGAGGTAGTCAGTATTTGTGACTTGTGTCTTCTAGGAGATTATTTGTGACTGAAATGTTGACATCTGGTTATAATTTGAGAAAGAATGTAAAACTCTGTACTTGTATTAGTTCTGAGGCCTGCACTGGTTTGTACATGGTGTAGTAAAGGTAGTAAGTCAACATGCAATTTTGCAGTGAATGACTAAAATTTCTATACTGAGGGGTTTAGAATTGAATGATCTTATGGTCCTTTCCAATCCTTACTATTCTATGATTATATATATATCTATCTCTCTAAAATACGTGCTTGTATGTACAAGCATATGTGCAATGATGTATTCACATTCACATTGTACAGTTTACTTATAAAATTGTTGTGTTTTAATTCTTTATGTTGCAGCTGACTCTTTCTACGTCTTATTTTATAAACCAGCTCAGTGTTCATTGACAAAGGTGAGATGAACAGTAATTTTTGAATCCTACACATGCTGCATAGTACTGGCTTTTAATTCATTTGAAGGAAAAATTAGTACCAAAGCATAACTGTATTGTTTAGCTCATGTGTTGTCATCCTTTCAGTTCTTTGCTCATCGTGAGTATTGCACATTAATGGCTTATCAGGTTTTCACATACGTGGTATTCAAAATGAATTTGTGGTAATGAAAGCAGGCAATTAACTAAGTAAATGTGCATTCATCTTAATAATTTGAGAAGTCATTTAAAAAGAAAATTATGGTCTTATTGTGAAGGCCAGACTGGATATAAGTGCCATATTTTTTTGCTGCATCTAGGCTTGTGCTTTACAGTGGTTTGCTCTTTTCCATCAGAACCCATTCCTAGGTTTATTTTTCATTCCATAACTGTGTGGCAGTTGATCTCACATTTGTATATTCAGTCAATTAGGATATGAGTCAGAATGGAAAGATACTTTCACTCTAAATTTAATAACATAAATTAAAAATCTGCAGAAGAAAAACCTTTAAACAGACCAAAACTCTTCTGTGTCAATTAAATTGACTTAGTGTATAACTTTGCTGGCAGACTTTTTGATCTCCAGAGGATGTTCATATAGTATTTAATGTCTTATTCCTCTATACATGCACTGGGTGTTCCCTGATTAGGGAAAATCTTCAGGTTTTAAAGGACAAAAAAGCCTATTCCTGTGTGAGCACTGTCCCTCTGAGTGTATGCATGTATGCGTCTAGGAGCTCAAGCCTTTGGCTGTGTCCTTAGTATGAACATTTTTGTCTTCTGTGCTTTTCCTATAGCATTTGTATGGTATTCCTTGTTAGTTTTGGGGTTTAGATATCAAAGTCCATTTCTCAGTTACACATGAGTAGGTGGCAATACAGTAAGTAAAGCTTATATGGAATTTATTTTCTTTTCTGCTTTTTAGAAATATCTTTATTCTTCTGCCTTGCTCACATTCCCGTGGAACATCCACTGTGACTATGTCTTTATTTTTGTTACTTCTAGCATCTACTATTTATTCTTTTCCATAGTGGTAGTTCCCCTCCACACTGAGAAATGTCCACATTTTGCTGACAGGAGTCTCCCTACATAGTATGCGCAGCCTGCAAACAGTTTGTCTCATCTTCAAAATACTAAATGTGTCTTATTAGTTGAGGTTTCTGTATCAGCTCATTTGCTGATTCTTCTGCAATACAGAGCAATCTTCCGGATTGTAAGAGGAAACACTTCTGGCTGAAATACAAAGAAATGAACGACCTGTTTCTGCGTTCACTAATATGATGGAGGCTATGGTCTCAAAATAAAAAGAGTAGGAAACTCAAGAAATACAGCAGGTCGTACCACATCTTGCTGCATTCCTCTAAAAATACAAATGCCAGGAAACAGTGTTTTAGATACACTTTAATACATGTATATTATCACATGTATTAAATGTGCCTCTTTATATGTAGGGTTTGGCATTCGGAAGATCTCGCGGTGTCACGGAAAGATAGAAAGTTAGTCACGCCTCCCTATGACGCACCTGTAATCCCACCCACAGTTGCTGGTATAAAAGAAATTAACTGCGCAATAAATGATGCAGTTGACGCTCACACTGTGTGTGTTATCTGCCCCTTCCCTGGCCCGGGCCGACCAGTGATCTAGTCGAGAAGCCTTGATATGTAGCACCGCTACATTTATGTATTCAATTTGTCAGTTCATGTGTGTAATGGTTGATTTTTTTGCTACAAATTGTATTTAGAAGTTAATTATTTAGACTTCTGTGGCTTGGATTCTGAAATATGTACAAGATAGAGAGCCTTCAGCCTGAGTAAGGCCAGCAGTATTTGAACCTTAATTACATGGTAAAAAGTGCTTGAAGTTCCTTTGCGTTAAAGATAAAATTAAAAAAAATACAATTAAATCCTTGAAGCGCAGGATATAGTGAACCAAAAGATCAAAAAGCAGATATATTTTAGTAGGAAATGGAAAGATAATTGTTACAGCTATTATAATTTCAGATTTCAGAACAGAGACAATTTCAACAGACTTTCATCTCCTGTAATTTATTTGACCTGTAGTTACCACTCAGATTGTAGCCTGTTTCTGTTACAGGTTGTTCTCATACCACATACAGAATGTGTTTTAACTCCCTCTTACATCTTGGCAAGCATTACTCATGCGACTACAAAGCCCTCTTCTGCAGCATGAATTCATCCATGTTCAAAGCTTGTGAAGATAAGAGTCTAGTCTCAAATAAATTATGGCTTATTAAATAAAATATGGTGGGGTTTCAATGTCAGATTCAATGGACTGCTGAGCACAGAGGATGTATAATACAGTACATCGTATTTTTGTTTTCAGGAACGTTGTGTAGTTTCAAATGTAAGGAACTGCTACTATAAAGTCCTTGACTTCAGTACTGACAAGGACATGAAATGTGCCCTGTGCTATCAGGATAGGTTAGTTCAGTCACTGAGCACTTTGGAGATGAGGGCATTGCCTCCTGTGCTCCTGCTCACCTTCCTCTGGGGTAGCTGGCGTCAGGTGAGAAGCTACTGTTTAGAGAGTACAGAAGATGAGTGGCTCTTAGCCACCTTCTTGGGGCAGGTGTGGGAGCACAGGATGCTTTGTGACATCCTTAAATACTGTTATAACCATCAGGTCCTCTCTGTGAATGCTAGAAGAGTTAGTACAGCGTATTTCTTGCTGATACAGAACTGTTTGAATTGGTATGCTTAGAAAATGTGAACTTACTTAAGGCCAGATGTACATATTTACTAAACATTAATTTATGTCAATAAATAGTTGTCAATAAATAAAACAGAGCCCTTATTATGTCTTCATACATTTACTTAACAATTTCGCATAGCACCCTGCAAACATTTTCAGCTAGTATTTCAAGTTCCTCTTATGTTTGTTGTGAGCTTGCTGTAAATTAGAAGTCAAATTTCCCAACATGATAATGACCAACACTCCTCCCCCTCCCCCCTCCCAATTCTGGTAAATTTGCGTTCTCTGCTAATGCTCATAAATCAAAACACAAGAGCCTAGATTTGGGAAGGGAGGCTCAAACTCATATTTGTGTCCTTTCTAAAGCAGTAGCTGAAGCAGGTACTCCCCGGTGCCTATTTTTGTCACACCTTCATATGGTTTAACTGTACTTCTGCCACCTTGGACAACCAAACGCAAGGAAGATCAGAAATAGAAAGCTGACATGTTTTTGCTGCAGGGTCATTGTAACAGCAGGCGTTCTGGGAAAAGTCCAGCGAAGCTGCCTAATGAATCTCAGTGGAAGTGTACTAGGCAGGATGCTTCAGCATTTCTTTTTCTTCTCTCCCCTCCATTTGCCAACGCACTAATCCCCAGTAATTTAATTTTTTCTTTTTTTTCATTGATTTAAATGTTGAGAAACAAAGCTGGCTTTAAATTTGCTATTGTCTTCTCTGCTTTGATGTTGACTCTGTTGTTTAACATACTAGTGATTCAGCATTCTTGCTTCCTAATAGATGAAATCATGTTGAATTATCCCAAATGTGTTGTGAGATCTTGAAGTATTATGAATAGTAGGTTGGAAAAAAAGTACTGGTAGCTCTTTTCCATGCACAGTTTCATGAGCTATTAAGTTTAGCAAGTTCCCTGTAATACTCTATTGATATTCTCTAACAGTGTGTCATATACCTCACAGTTTGTGAGACTATAAAGGGCAAGCGTATTGGAGAGCCTGTTGGCAATGATCACAAAATCAGTCCATAGGATCTTAAAGCAATTGTTTGGCTGGACTGTGAATATACAAGAAAGTACTATGGACAGGAATTAGATTTCATCAATCAGAAAACAAGATTTCCACACAAACACGTTAACATGGATAGATCTTGCACAACTGAAACAAGAGCAGCCAAAGCACTCCATTTAATCATGGGTTTCTTTTGTTTTGTAGTAATGGCTCCTGGCATTCAAATTGGTCCCTATCATTTCTGTTTGCTACATGTCTCTTGCCTTTGTATCAGAGAGTACAGCTGGCACTGAAGTCAGGTAGATTTCAGCCCTGTAATAGGAACCTGGCTAACACTCATGTTGATGGACAGAGCAGAATGTCGCACAGCTCATGCTGCTGTGGTTAGCTTGGCCCTGCCAGACTGACTGACTTGTCAGGGATTCATTAAAGAACTTGTAAACTTTAAACCATGGAAGTGTCAGCATCGGGAAAATCTTATTATCAGTCAGGAAAATTGTCAGGCTCTGAGGATGCATAGAAAGCTATCGGTCCAGAGGGGGTTGGTTTTATACAATCAATCCTGAACAGTAATGTACAAACCATCTAACTACGATCTGTTAGTGTCAGACTGCTTAAAAGGGTTTTTCAATGATCTCTATACAAGGAAGATGAAACAGTTCGCATCGCATAAAAATCTGTATTTGAGATGTATAAGCAGTCCCTTTTCCTTTGGCCACCTGCTTTTTAGCAGAGAAGGAAGGGGGGATTGTTGATCCAACTATTCAAGCAAGGAGGAATGAAACAGTTCCTCAGTCTTGTGATTTCTGTCACCTTTACCTATGTAATATCGGAAGCGATACACAAGCCCTTGCCATGGTGAACGGCAATATTCCACCTCTGTCTGCGAGCGACTTGCCTCTGTGTCATGTGCTGTAGATGATTTAAGTCACGTTACCACGCTTACGTGGCAGCTTTTTAGGAATACAAATAGCCCCCAGATATCTTAACACTACTGAGAGAAAATTATTCTCTCCAGGTCCCACACGGCTTGCATGTATCTAGACACAAGTGTGGTTCCACAACTCTGCCGGCACGGGCCATGGGCTGATGAAGTGACAGACACATTCCCACAGCAGCCACAGCCCAGCAAGGTCCCACTCATGTAGGTTTGCTGTGCCCTGGACTCTGAGTGTGGCCCATCCCATGGCTTGGAGGAGCAGCCGTTTCCCAGGGTGTCTGTGGTGTTTGAAGTGCATCTGCTCTGGTATTTTATTTCATTTTCTGTCATGATATAATACATGAATGTTTCTGAATTCAGGGATTCATTAAAGAATCGTGAGCGTGTTCTACCCTGGGACATGTAAACTGTGGAAATGTTAGCATCAGGAAAAGCTCATCAAATCTCTAACAGAAATTGCTGCATGAACTTGCTGTGTATGATGCTCCATGCAGCACGGCCTCAGAAGAACAATCGTAGAGTGATGTGTGGCTATGTGTATCTTGGACAGACGTGTACGTCACACAATGAAGGCTGAGTTGTATATTTTATATTAAAACGTGGGGAGAAGACTTCAAATTACTCTTAAAGAAAACCTACTTTTTAAGATAGGAGAAGGCACCTGTAATTCTCCAGGACAGTGTAAGATTGCCTGATGCTACACACCACCGCCTTCATCAAACTGGTGAGCTTTTCACTCGGTAGTGGTTATTTCTTTGTTATTAGTAAAAGGCCTCACTGACACGTATGGGGCCGGACGCGCATCACCGGTCCTGCTCTGAGCTGCCTCCCTGCTCTGAGCTGCCCCTGCTGCAGCAGGCAGGTCCAGCGCACCCCCGTGGCAGCGCCGGAACGGGTCACGGGGGCTCGGCGGCGGCCGCTGCTCCTGCAGAGCGATCGCGCTGGGCTCTTCACAACAGCTTCATGCTCCTCACCCTCACGCCAACTCCACCCATCGCTGTGCGGAGAGCTCTCGGTGCAACCATACCCAGCGGTGCGGTGCGGGGCAGCGCGGTGCGGTGCGGCGCGGTGCGGTGCGGTGCGGGCAGCGCCGCGGGCAGCGCGGCAGCACCCGGGTCACCCGCGGCTCAACGGAGGCCCCGCGGCTCTCCCGCCGGCGGCGCCACCCTCGGCCCCGCCCTCGCCCCCCCCCGCTCGCGGCGCGCGCGCGGCCGCCCTCTAAAGGCAGTCGTGAGGCGGCGGTGACCGCGCCGTGAGGGGACGGCAGCGCCTCCCGCCGCGGCCGGCAGTGGGGCTGCGACCGAGCCCGGCTGCGGAGCGCTCGTCTCGCTGCGCCGCCCGCTCCTCGCCTCGGCCTCGCCTTCGCCTTCCCCTCTCCCGGCCAGATGATGAACTTTCTGCGGCGCAGGCTCTCGGACAGCAGCTTCATCGCCAACCTGCCCAATGGCTACATGACTGACCTGCAGCGGCCGGAGCCGCAGCAGCCGCCCCCGCCGCCTCCCTCAGCATCCTCGGCCCCTGCCTCTGCCTCTCCGGCCGCCGAGCGCCGGCAGCAGCCGCAGCCGGCGCCCCCCCAGCAGCCGCCGCAGCAGCAGCCGCCGCCGCAGTCCACGGGCAGCAGCTTCTTCAGCTCCCTGTCCAACGCAGTGAAGCAGACGGCGGCCTCGGCCGGGCTGGTGGATGCCTCCTCCGCCGTCTCCTCGGTTACCGGCAGAAAGTTCAAGCTGCTCCTGGTCATCGACGAGCCGCACACGGACTGGTAGGTGCCCCCGCGCCGCTGCATGCCCCGCTGCGTCCTCCTCCTTCCCCCGTCCTTCCCCTCCCTCGCACTGCGGTCCCTCTCCCCGCCGGCCTAGGGCTCCCTTCTCCGCGGGGGACGGTCGGTGCCCGCCGCCCGGCCTCGCTGAGGCGGCAGCCGAAGGCTGAGGCGAAGCGTTCCCGACTGGAGGATGGAGCGAAAACCGGCAAGCGCTGGAGCGCCTGGCTGGGGAAGAAAAACGTTTTCCGTCGAAACGCTAAATAAAGCACATCCACCGCCCCCCAAAACCCCATATCCTGTGTTCTCTAGCGAATTAAGCAACTCATGTATAGGTGCAGGTAGGATTTAGGTGTCGTAGGCACGGATTCCCGTGTCGAACTGCGTGTGGTTGTAGCGTTACGTATGTTAATTCATACTGATGAGCGGGCTTGTTTTCAAGCAGATCACGCTGCTTCTGTTGCAGCGTCTAAAATCCGTGCTTGGGTGAAGGTCCTTCAGGATATTGAGGACCAGCCCTCAGTTTCACCTTAGCCCTGCGAATTAGCGCCGTTAGGTTAATTAACATCGCAGGTTTTGGTTGATGTGTGTGTTGTGGGGGATGTTTTACTTCCACTGTCGCCATCAAAACTGTGTGATTTGAAAAAACATAAAACTTGTGTGTCAGCTCATTTCTTCCTGTGCCTGGCTGCTGCTCGCAGGAGAGGTTACACCTGTTCCAGTCCCGCTTATCACGCTCGGCTTTAGTGGAGCTGTGTCGCACAGGAAGAACGAGTACCTACTCACTCGCTCGTTTCCCTGTACCGTGTGTTTTCACGTTAAGATGTGAATCGTCTTATTTGCTGTTGCTAATTACAGCTCTTAATAGCACCTCAAAATAATGGAGTAAAACAAGTATGTTTTATACCACTGACATCATGCAGTAATGGATTGTGGGTTTGTGATTTTATTGCCTTAGATTTACAGCCTTCCTGTCTAGATGGACTTGTGCAGTTTGATTTGATGCAATTTGCTTTAAAATGGTACTTCAGTAAAATACGTGAGACAAAAATGTAAGCCTTTATAGTGAATATTGTATTAATGTTAAGATAACATTATCTGGGTGGGTGGTGGATGGTTTTGTGGGGTTTTTTTCTTCTCTTCCCCCCCAACCCCCCCGTGTTTGGTTTTGTGGTTGGTTTTTTGTGTGTGTTTTTTCTTTTTATGAGGGGAGAAAAAGGTGGTTGTATCTGCTGGCTTCAGACAGCCTCTGTGCCTACGTCACGGAGATGCATCCATGGACACTGCTCACTGCCTTGCAGATGCAGCTGTTTATTTAATACTTTACAGCACACACAGATCTACTGGGTAAATTAAGAACTGTACATGTTCATAAAGTTTGTTGCTGGTAGCATTTTTCAATGCTGCTTGAAGCAGTCCTGTGTATTGTAAATGCAGCATGTTTTGTGTTCTTGGTAAAGGCACTCAACATTAGTCTGTTGGCAGTAGCAAAGCTTTTCAACTTCTGCATGGTGAATGCCACCAGCAGCATTCCAGATGGGAGACTGGGTGCAGACGCAAATACACGCAAGTCACTTATGCCTGGTGCTGCTGCTTTTTTAATGTGTGTTTTCTTTTTTCCTCTTAGTACGCGACATGGATATGTAGTAGTTCTGGAAAGAACAGTTTGTTGTTGTACTGACTCTTTCCCCTCCAAAAAGCTGATCATTTTGCAACTAAAGATTTTAAAATAATTTCTGACAGACATATGTATGTGTATTCTGATAACACATGCAGAAGAGTTTGCTTCATACCTTTGGAGGTACAGCTCTCCATACTGGCATGCACTGAGCTGCTGTAGAATTTGACTATCTGAGCTAACATGGAATAAGTATGATCATTTGAGAAATATTAGAAGATTAGAAGTGGCAGGAGATGTATTGGAAAGGTCTGATGGCACCACACTAGCTGCCCTGACTGATATGATGCACTGATGTATGGTTTAGCAAGGTGAGGTATGTAGAACAGCTGTCATGTGATGCACTAACCAAAGCCTGTCAGTAACAAGAAAGCCAGTACTGGATAAATCTTGTAGAGCCTCCTGAGAAACAATTTCAGTTGGTTTACGTTAATCCTGAGATCATGTGCTGGGGGTTGGTTTTCGTAGGATTTTGAGCTGCGTTGTGTTTGTCTTAAAATAGAATGTGCGCATTGCTTTTGGATTTTGCAGTTTCAATAGAAATCAAAGAATTTCAGTTGGGATCACACTGAAATCCTGCTAATTCAATATCCCTTTTTTAGCAAGGGCCAGAGGAGGCATTAGGCACAGTCTTCTCTCATCAGAGGATATTGCCTCTTAACCTCTAGCAGCAGAAGGAAAATATTTTATTCCTATTAGAGGTTGACTCATACTTCAAGTCTGAGATTTAGTAACCCAAAATCATTATTGTCACTAATGGAATATCATAATGGAATTTGACATATAGATAGAGGCTCAGTTGCTTGCATTTTTTCATCTTGGTCTCAGTGAGTTTTTTCGTAATTTTCTTGCCCAAAGAAATTTGTCCTATTGCGAACTTTGAAAATCTTCTTCTTAGCTTCTTTACTTTTATGGCATAGGATAGGGAAAAATGTAAGAATTAACTTATCTGTACCAATCTGTATATTTTTACCACATTATATTATCTGACCTCTTAAGGAAAGAGAGAAATGCAGTTGTTGTGTTCAGCCATGCTCCTTTCTCCAGTGGTGCTAAGTCAAAGATGTGCTAGAGCTGTGAAAGACAGTTATTTTCTTACATGTTCTCTGGGAACTTGCAGCTGTGTAGGTGAGAGCGATCTCTAAGGGCTTCTGCTAAAGGCAGGACTGCAAAATAAGCTGGTACCAAAGACATTCTACTAGCTAGTAGCTTTATACATGCCTCAGTGGCAAGTGACAGATAAAAGTGGAAAAATGTGGAAGCTTGCAGTCAGCTGTCAAAGACAAATCCATGTGAGAGGCTTTCTTTGGTTCTGGTTCTCATGTGGTGCTTTCTCTTACGCACTTCATACAACAAATGACCTTTTGATCCAACAGTGAGAGCGAATAACTAATGATCGTTTTCACCTGTTATCTTTGAGACCTTCTGTCATTCCATAATATGGCCATAACGAAGGGGTGACCTGTAACGCAAACGCTCTTCAGATGGAGCATGGTATTAATCTCTCTGAAGGCATTGGAAAAGCTAATTGTATTTTCTGGCCTATTCCTTACACATTTTAATAGCACATTCTTCTCATCTGCAACTGTGTGCTGAGCAGATATTTTCAGTACCTTCATGTTGTCCAGTAACCCTCTTCTGACTTGCCACATCCAGTTCCAGAGTGGAAAAGGGTCTGGTTCATGGATGTTTCATGGATCTGTTGGGGAGGGGAAAGCCTGAAGAACCACTCATTAGGTTTAATAATGATTTTGTGTAATAGACTTCAGTGATTATTTTACAGCTTTAGGTATCTTTGTTGGTATCTTTTCAAATGGAGGAAACTAAGAAGTAAAAGCCTTTTTTTCAAGGTCATTCAAGAAGCGAGTGACAGAACTAAATTAAAACCTAGACAGCTTGCTTAACCTTTTCTTTTAACTGTCCTTTCCTGGCTACTGGTTTGCATTGTGTCCAAAATTTTCAGCTAGATAGGTTTATTTTCAAATGTATTTGATTTCCTCAGGAAATAACCATTTTGTTTGGTATTCAGTGCTTAGCAAGCGATTAGAGGCCATACATCAATGGCAAGGTGTTATTGAAAGCTTATGTTGAATATTTAGAAAGCTGTTTCAATATTGAAAATTAGTTATTGCTTAGTCTCTCTTGTACTTTAAAGCTTGAATATGCAACTTGCTGGCAGCAGAGATGAAACTATAAAAAGACTCAAATTGGAAAACTTTATTCTTGTATTTTTTAAGCCCAGATCTTGTTATAAATGTTGGTACCTTTTTTACCCCAGAGAATTATGCATTTCTTGTAATGCTTACTGCCTTAGGAGTTAGTCATCTTGTGATAGGCTCAAAAGATAACTTCCAAATGGCTGGGACAAATGCTGTATGAAGAGCAAACTTTCTGGTGTAAACTCACCGAGTCATTTATGGGCAAACATTGCTCATCATAAATGTTTTTAATATGAATGCTATTGCCATAGTGCAGAAAAATGCTGGTTTATGATCCAGACACTTATAGAGTTGAGCAGAATGGGTTTCTGGTTTTGTTTAGGTGTTGGGTTTTGGCTTTTTTTTTTTATGTTTGCCAGGAGGTGGAAACCAGTTTAAATTTAAAGTGTGTGTGGTTGTTTTGTGCTTCTTGGTTGGTGACTACCAAACAACTTGCATACTACAGTGAAAATACATCCTGGTTTTCCTGTTTAGTGGAATGGTTCACTTGTGTATGACTAATGAGCGTTTCCCAAGTCCAGTTGAAACAGAATTTTAATTTATCTTGTTTGTTAGTAACATGTTGATCTGGTAACTGAAGTTTCTATTGTGTTCAGTTGGAGTCTTCGGATTGTAAGTTTTCCAGTTTGGATGGTGCACTTTTAGGTTTTAGTAATGCCTAAATGAGGGCACCTGCTTTGTGTGTGCTCTCAGTCCTCTGGGAATAACAGTGTCTGGGAGGACAGTCTTCCTTCCAGCTCCCTGGCATTGCAGAGCATCCTGCTGCTACTACAGCGTGTAAAGCCATGCTGTAGGATGGGGAGGGAAATACCACATGTGGGGAAATGTGGAATTGGTAGCGAGTGGGCAGTGGGAGGCGATTAGAAGGATCCCTTGGCAGTTGTGTAGGGGCCGATGGGGAGTGTTCTTGAAAGCAAATCAAGGTAGGGGGCAGCTGTGTTGCAGAAGTATAAGGAGACTGATTTTTGAAAGGTCTAAGCTCAGAAGACTAACCAAAGGCCAGTTGCCTTCAGGCAATGAGTGCAAGGAAAAAGTAATCAATATGTGTTTGTTATATAGGAAGAAAAGACATACAGTAAGTAGTAAGTTGCTTTTGTTAATTTTAATTAAAAACTGCTGTGCCTTTTGCAACAAAAAACTCAAAGGAAAAGTAACCTTGCCCTTGGTACAACACTGTAACCTTTTAAGGAGGCAATAGATTCCTTAAAACCCCCAAGAGAGAGTGAGAGTGATTAACATCGGTGGTTTCTCTCTAATTTTTGCTTCATATGAAAACTTCACATTTCAAAATTATCTTTGTGAGAAGCTTCGTCTGAACTGTAAAAAACAAACCCCATCCCCCCCCCAAAAAAAAATAAAATAACAGGGGCTATGTGGTGGTCTGATAGTCTAAGTTCTAGCTGTGGCCTTTGGACTGATGAGTTCCAGTGCTTCAGAAAGGAGCTGGCAACCAGATTGTACATGAATACAGTATGTGCTTAGACAGCTTCTTACAGCCAGGTAATTAGATCAGCACTACTTCCCAGCACACATTACAGCTTCTAGCTCTGCATTAAGGGCTCTCCGTTTTTGCAAACAAAATAAAAATATAATTAAGGGAGGGATGCAGGCATGAGCAGGGGCTGTGTGAGCAGCACTGCTCTGCTGCCTGGCAGGATGTGCTGGGGCACGCAGGTGAAACAACCGAGTTTCTGCAGAACTTACGTTGTATTCTCTCTCGTCATCGAGTGTGAGCAACTGAATGTGTGTTTTTAAAGGTTGGAAGCATGGCTCATTGAGCCGTGTGTTATTTGTTCTTTGCCCGTGTTTTAAATATGAAGCCCGTGCTGGGCAGGGACTTGGGCGCAAGGACAGGCAGCTGAGCTAACTGAAGTACGTAATCTACGTGTGTGGCGTGCAGCAATCTAATGCAAGTTGTATTTCACATCCGTTCTCCGCAATGTCCAGCTGACACAATGCTGCACCAGACTGTGTGTGCTGGTATGTTAAGATGATCTAGGCAGAAATTGCTGAGTTTTTTCTGTTTATCTCTAATTCTGTCATATAATACTTGGCTATATTAGTATAAATAGCAAAACATAGTCCAGATGGAGATAACTTTTTTGATTAGATATATATGTATCAAAAAGAAAAACGCTTTTAGGGGAAAACACTTTGTTTTCCATACTCTGTATTTTGCTCTATCTAAACAAGCTCTTACCTGCTCTAATGTTATTTTGGACAGCCTGGTGTATGAACAGCTTGGAGTGACTACAGATTTGGACAGATCGTATCTGGTGTCATTCCCTGTCCCCTGTGTACAGAATCAAAGTGAATCTTTCTGGGTTTTTTCTCCTGTTTCTCAGAAACATCTCTGAAGCTTAGTGAAGCCTATAGTAACATGTTTAGTTAACTGTTTGCCGATGTTTTAGTTAACTGGATTTGCCAGTGTTTTCTTCTAAAGTTCGCCTTAACAGAAAGGAAAAGGAAAAGTTAGGAAGGAAATAATGGATTTTGGGTAGGTATATTTCAAAGTTACAAGGCTGAAGTGAGAGGTAAAAGGAATAATAAATTGCTAAAGGAATAATAAATTGCTTTGTATACTTTAGACTCAAATTCTCCTTAGAATCCCTTCAGAATTTGATAATGATTTGTCAGTAGTGAATTGTAATCTGTTGAGATAGGAACAGTATGAAACAAAAGGTTGTTAAAACCTATATTATTAGACTTCTTGTCTTGAGAAAGCATGTTGAGAGGACTTGCCGTGTTTTGAGCTGTACCTGTTTTAAATGCATGCTGTTTGCCATTTGTAACCACTATAGGATGCTGTAAGGCTGTACACATTTTTTACTGAAACCATGTTTCTCCAAAAGATTAATGCTAAATATTCTCAGAATAACAGTATATTCTTTTAGTGACTTTACTGTAAGCATTCATAGTGCCCAGCTCTCAGTAGTACCATGCAGTAGTCACGCACAGCAGTCTTCATGCTGTGTCATGTACTTTTATCGCCTTTAGCTCTTCAGCCAGCCTATCCATCGTAAATGCTCTAAACTACTACAAGAATCTGAGCTTAATATAATTGAAATAGGCTGATGGTTTGTGGGTTTATACATTTTTAGAAAAGTTGCACTGCAATCCGCATTAAAAAATGTGTTAAGGCTAGTGAAAATGCTTTTTTGAGTATAAAACTGTGACTGAAGAAGGGAAGGACAAACACAGGACGTCAGACTTGGATACAGAAAAAGGATTCTAGACTCAGCTGGATGAGCACATCACCAAAGGGTAATTACAGGTAGGTGGAAAAGGTGCAAAAAATTGGAAAGAGGAAATGGGCAAAAAGCTATAGTGAAAATGACAAAAAGTGAAGCAATACATTGTGAAGTAAAGTTTACCTGGAATTATGATAGTGCTTCGAGGATGAAGCTGCTTGCTTGTGGAGTGAAAAAATGTGCACTGAGGTTATAAGACTTCTAAGATGCTATAGGGGGAGAACAGCATTGTATCTTGGTCCAGAATGCAAAATGCTTGCTTTAGTGCACTGCTGCTTTTGCTAATTAGGTAGCTTTATCTGTGCTGAGTAAAATCTGCTTTCTCAGAGGAAAGCTGATACACATTTTGACAGTCAGCTGGAGGAGAGTAATGGTGGCAATTCATGCTAACATGAACTGTAGTCTAGTTTAAGCTTTTGCAAAAATTGCAAAGGCTTTGTCAATTTTACTATACCTGCTTTCACCGCCTCTGTGTGTCACTGCCTGGCTGAAACAGAAATATTAATGATCTCTTGTTGACAAATACATTGATTCCTAAGAAAAAGTTGTTGATTAAGGTCAGATCCTTGTTTCTGTATTTGCAAGCAAAAGCAATAGAAGCGTTTAATTCGGGAGGTACTGAGTCTTAAATCTAAGGAAGCTGTTTCTGGTTTCCTGTAGAGCTGTAGTGTCTAAAGCAGAACAGGGCTAGCCCTCGGCAGTACCTATGACTGGGGACCTGTGTCTGGCAGGAGTGTGGGGTGTCTGGGGCTTGTGCTGTGACTGTGACAAGCTGATCAGGGCTGCCAGAGTATACCTGCTTGCTCTGCTCTTTTCTCAGTTGAGATGTTGGTGGGTTCATTGCATTAATGGATTGGAGACCCTGCTTAAAAGCATGAAACTTCGGGGTTTGAAGAACCTTTATGTTTTTATTGCATGCTGCAGGTATCTTTGTCCTTCTTCCTGCGTATCTGTGGTTGAAGTAGGTTGAAGGCACATGGGATGTCAGAGTGTTGTTGCTGAGGAAGAGTGTCAGCAGTATTCCCTTAATTATTTTCACCTCTGAACATCTGTGTTTGCTTGGAGTTGGTCTGTTTTTATAACTTACTGTGATCCCCTCGGGTGAGAGCTAGGGGCAGGAGAATAAAAGTTCTTTTCTCGCTCTGAAAATGAGGGCCTTAGTCTCAGCTTGTGCAGATGGTGATGTAAATGTACTTCTTTGTTTTTGTTTAAAAACCCCCAAGCTTGACAGCTCGGTGTCAGACAGAACGTGATCACTTTCCTTTTTTTCTTTTTTGGCCAGGGGATTTTTATTTTTTTTTTTTCTGCTTCCAGCCAAGTAGATGGGGGGGGGAAACCCATCCTAGCCGGTCAGAGGCTAGAAGCTGCTATGGAAGACAGTTTGGGTCTAACCATTAAATGCACTTTTTAATGTCTTTTACCTTTTTGTGATGACTGAACCATGTTTGACCTTGCTTGATTTACCATTTGATCTCTATAATCCCAGTTGGGTGTTGATGTTTGTAATACATCACAGACAGTGATTGCCAGTAGGACTTATTAACAAATTCTTAAATATGCATAGGTTTTGAATCTCATCAGGTGACTAAAATGTGGTATTGGAGCCTTAGATAGTCTTTTAAATATCTGAATTCTGTTCTAAAGCACCCACATAAAATGATTCAATGTAAATTTATAGGTTTATTAGGGTTAATGTTCCTACTTACAGATTATAGTGTATTAAAAATATTTTAATAATTTTATTAGAGAAATAGATTAAATGAAATGGATATGACTTTTAAGAAAAAAATTGCTATAATTTTCTATCCTAAACCCTGGCAGCAATAAGCTGTGAGTGAATAAGCATTAGGGAATCTCACAGTGAACAGATGAAAATGTAGACAGTTTTCTTTTAAGGGGCAATATGTACAGTTCCCTCACAAGTACTTGAAACTATAAGAAGAAGTTGTTTCCACTTTTCCAAGTTAAGAAAGGTTATAAAACTCATTAAGAAATGTAATAACAAAAGAACATGTAATGTGTTTTTAGAAAGTGGATTGAGGAATTGTGAGCAGCAGCAGCAGTGCAAGGAGGCAGCAAAGGTTGACTGGAACCTTGGGTTTATCTCAGTAGGCATAGCAGCATTATGTCCTCTGGAGTCAGGCTGTGCGCTGTTTGCAGAGACCCTGGCAGGCTACTGATACATCGTCCTGTATTGTGACAGTAACCTTTAGGCTTCTGTGTTTCTGATTTAAGCTGATTTATCTTTATCTTGGATATGCAGCATGTGTTTCTCTGTTACAGAGGCATTAAAATAGGGGAGTGTGGTTTTATGTAATTTTGAGTTGAATGTGAACCAAAACATCAGCAGTGAGTACTGGTCCTTGCAAAGGTCCTGCAGTTTCAGTGTCCGGGAAGGTGAATGTGGAAAGAATGAAAGCAAGCTTGTGGCACAGCTAAAGCCTAAGTTATATTTGTGTGTGGCTGTGTCCCCATCTTTAGGAGTCAAAAGCATCTGCATTCCAGTAACTTCCAAAGAAGGAATTTCAAAAGAGTGCAAGGTTAGATACTCATTCCATGCATATCTGAAAATAAAGTGGCTCTCTTGTGCAAGAAGTGCCTTTATCTCTTCATTTTAACCTTGCAAATATGATTCATGATATGAACCACTGACTTTTTTTACTGAATTTCCTGGTTTGTAGGGGCTGAAATCTGTTGAGCTGCACTCTCTCTGGTGCGGTAAATGCCAAGATCCTTTGCGAATTAATACTGACTTCTCATAGGAGAAACCAGGGTGAGTGTGCGAGTGTACGTGAGGAATAAAAACAAGCCTGGGAAAAAAAGGCAAAAGTTAAAATAGCTCTTATTTTAGCTTTATGGTTTAAAGTGAGTTCCATAGAGAAGAAAAATGTTGCTGATTTCTAGGTCAAAACCCAGGTAGCAACCTGACCTTCTTGTCTTTGTCTACATATCTCTGTGCCTAACTGAAGTTTTGTTCTCTTTAACGTTGTTTCTTGTTTATTACTTCTGACTTCTTACTAATAAAAACTTATTATAATTGTACTGAAACAGTACAGATTTAGTAAACTAAGCTCCAGTATGGGAACAGGCATAGTCTCTTAAGTCTAACATTTTGTCTGAAGAAACTGGGATGGTTCCAATGAGGAAGATTCAACCCTATTTCACTACCTCTTCGTTTGCTTCAGTGATTTATTTTGCTTTGAAGATCACTTCCAGTGAAACCTTTTTATGTGTATGTACATTTTCTCATGGTTCATCATGCTTTAAAAGTTTTCAAAGGTCTCTTTCCTTTGTAGGACCAAAAAAATGGTTAATATTAGAAAAGCCATCATCTCAGATTTGGGATTCTGGAAGGGTAATGAAAAGGTTTTATCATAAAACATGATAAATAAATCTGATTCCATTGAGTGGCAATATAATTACATAGGTGCTGTGACTACGGAGCTTGTTGTACTTAGTTGTCTCAGCCATCTACTGTTCGTGGTAAGTAAAAAATACAGGAATACTTTTAATCAGGAAAAATATTTATTTTATGAGGCCTTTGTCAATAACCAAAGTAATAACCAAACCTGATTTTCTTGAGCTTTCCATAATTGTTGCCTACCATCTATATTAATGAATTACAATAGTGTTTATAGTAGTACTTTTAAAATTTGAGAATAAAACAGACTGTTGAGTATTTTTAGGAATTTTCACTGATGAATGTTGCTCAGATAAGCACTATTTATGTGGTTATGGTTTTCTTGCCCTGGTTGCTGTGGGAATAAAAGGAAGCTCTCTCAGTGTGCCATTGGGAAGCCACTCAGTGCTGTTGAATACAGGTCACATGGGTTGTCAGCACAGAAGGCATGGCACTTCAGATGCAGTATTTGGTATGAGGTTGTGCTCTTCCTACAGGCTTGTAGTTGGACCAGTGTTCTAGGATTTTTGTGTAGATTCATTCTCTTACTGAGGAAGAAATGGCTGCTCTGAGCTAGCAGCTAGTCAACAGACAAGATGAATTTTCTTGGCAGTAGTAATACTTCAGAGGAGTTAAGAGACACTAATATGAAGTAGAATTACTGTGTATTATGGTCTACATTATTTCTATTAAATAACTTCCACTGTATTGGTCTTTGTTCATGAAGTGTGTGGGTAGGAGCAGACTGCAGTCTGTGTTGTGCTCAGATTTCTGAGGATCTTACAGCAGTCCTTTTTAATTGAAGTCTTGCAGTGGTTGCCTAGGCTTTTGTTTGCTAGAAGTCTTTTCCAGAAGTGAGGCTGCTGATGGAAGTTTTGGGGTTGCTTGGGGTTTTATGTTGTGTTTTCTTTTTCCTTATCTGACTAGTGTAACCCATGGCCAGTACACATTTGAGATGCCCAAACTCTTGACTATTAGGTTGTGTATCGATGATATGAGGTCCCAAGTAGCCTTCCGAATAAAATGCTACTTCAGGGTAAACTGAGATGTTATGGTGTGATTGCTTTTACAGGTGCATTATGCATGTCCCTTTGTGATAATGTCCATGTATTTCAAGAGCAGTATTCTGGAAAGCTTTTGATTAAGGAAAAAAGCCCAAACAAATAAGCACACAGGGTATTGTTATTCTGAAATCCAAGCTGTGTGTGAGTTTGTTATAACAACATAATTAAATCTGTATTTTCTAGTTTGCTATGCTTGAGGTGGCTGATGACTGGGCTAATATAGGCTTTTTCCTGAGCATTTGTCATTTCTTCTTTGGCTGATTTAGAACAATGCATTTATGGTGCTTTCCATGGAGCAGAATTCCAGTATTGGTTTCAGCCTTTGAAAAAACATATGGCAAACTGTTATCTGTCTTGTCAGCATGGTATGAAGACTTTGTGCCTGTAACTGCTTAATAAACACGAGTGTAGGACTCAAAGCACATGTTACTTCATTTAAATGCTCGTTTCCAGTTTGTAGATTTTCAAATGAGTGTTTGAAAGGAAGCAAACATAGTTGATTGTGAGAAAAAGTTCGTTTTTGAGGGGCAAACTGTAATTCTAGAAGAGAGCCATAACTTGTTAAGTATGTTATTGTTTGTACATACAGCTCCTACCTGAGGCAATGGTGGTGATAAGAAGTTTTAAAAAATCATTTCACATTTATTAAAACTGTCAGTTCTTCAATTATTTGATGAAGAACTCAAAGAATTTAAATTTCCTCCTTAGTGTATTTGCCAGTACTGGGATCTTTGCTAATAATAGCTGAGATACTCTTCTTACATCATACCTTACATCATCAGCAGTATCCAGTTGTAACCGCAAGATTATTGTTTGTATAATAGTGTACTTATGTCCATGCATATGAAGTTATACAGTGATACATGAGCGATCTTGTTGCTGATTGTAGTAAGCGTGGAGTGACATCTCAGGAGGTGACACTGTGCCCTCGTTTGGCAGTCTGTCCAGAGGCTGAACTGAGGGCCAGCAGCTGACCATAGTCAGTGATACGCAGGGCCTCTCCACTGGGTAATTTTGCTTGCAGGTTTGTCAGAGCACTTCTGCAAATAGTGAAGTTGCACAAAGAAAAAGAGAAGAACAAAAAGTAGTGAAGTTTCCATGTATGCTCTTGTCTTACTATCAGAAAAAGTAAACATCAGCTAGGCCACTGAAAAGATAGTCATGTCTCAAAATCTGTAGATCGGACAGGTAGGGACTTGACATTGTGATCATCCTATTACTGTAGCTAGTAGTCCTACAGTATAGGATAAAGTTATTAAAAAGATTTAATAGAAGCAAAAAGGAAAATATGAGGAAGCAAAAGAGAATTTTTAAAAAGTCAGTATTGTTACTGCACTCTGAAATGTACAGGAAGAGTTCCCTGTTCACTGATTAGGTTCCTGGAAGCTTTACAAATAGATGAAGTATTACAATAATAGAAAGTGTACTTGTGTATTTCTTAAATTAGTCTGCATCTTAGAATAGTATTTTGATGATTTGGAAACCCTTTAAATCCAGACACCCTACTCCTTGAGAAGAGAATATTTTCAATTTGAGGACTTCAGCAAATAACTTTCATGGTGGAAAATAGGATTGTGTAACACAAATCAAAGTAAACTATGTTAATCAGCAAAAGCAGCTCATTGTAATGCATGGTTGATCAAAGTCAACATCTCTGCTGCATCTCTGTTTGAATAGAGTATTGTAACTGATCATCTAGTTAGCATACAAAATGAATTTCATTTTATGCAATGGGGGTGTGTGGAGGGGTGTTCGTGTGTATGTCTCTCTTTGCAGGGATATCTTCCTGAAAGAGCTGTCCAAGGTATAAGAAGAACAAACCCTTGTTTTGTTTGAAACATTGCCTGAAAACTCAGGGTAAAATCCATGACTGTAAGGCTGGTGGCAGTTCTTACAGTATGTAAATGGAAAAGAAATTGATTAAAAACAGCTTTGATCAGATAGTTAAAATTAGAAATGTTCAATCATCTTTAATACACTTGAAAATTCCTTTCTAGGTGCCAGTACACAGACCTGCCTGTGTGGGTCCTGTGAAAAGTTGATTCCTGACTTTAATCTCCTTTTTTATTTCAAATAGGAACAAATTATGACATACTGGTCATAAATTTCCAAATTTCCCTAACCCTAATCAGAAACTAAGGTAAATGCCTCAAATATTCTGAAGCTCTTTCAAGCAGATAAAAAATGCATTAGACTAAATGTACAGAATTCTGTGGAGCATTGGTGCAGATTCAGCATGTCTGAGTGGCTGGATAGAGAATACAGAGAAGAATCTGCAAGTCAAATTCCATTGGGAGTTTTCTGTTGGGAAATTCTTTTCCTGCTTGCCTGCCTTTCTTTCTAGAGTCCTCTCATGGGAAAGTTGGAAGTTAATGGAAAATTTAGTGTAGATGTTTAGATCAGTAATTGATCACAGAATGAAGAGTGCTAATTCTTAGCATTCATTTAAAACGATTGCCAGCAAATACTGGGTGTGTATTTTTGCCAACAAATGAGACAGTTTCCAGGATTCAAGCACATTTCCTCAGAAGCACCTTTCTGACTCCTAAATAAAGTATCAGCGCAGCTAATACAGGTGTTGATTTAAAAAAAAAAAGGAAAAGTTCAGCTTCCTTCTCCAGTATTTCGGGGGGATAAATGTGTTTTTGACTCTCCTCTTCCACTGTGTGAAATTGTGCATCTCCAGGAGGAGCACTTGTTTGGAAAAATACATACATCACATGACTGAGACTTGCAATTCACTTGTTAGTTGGCCATTGATAGATCCCTGCTGGAATTTCTTTGTGTTGGAATAATGGGGATCATATTTTCATATTTCTGTAGCCTTCAAAAGCCTGTTATAAGTAGCAGCATGAATAGAAATGATGGTTAGACTAAAGCCACGCAAGGCAATAGAACTTGAGCACTCTGTTTGAACCCCCATGAGCTGCTTCTTCTGCTCACTTTGCTCCTTCAATTCCTTTTGATATGTACATTTACAGGAGAGCAAAGTTTTCCTTAATACGTGTTTCTTGAGGGTTTGTTTTTGCTTTCCCTTCCTCATCCCTTCCGCTGTCTTATGCAGGGTATTTTTTTCCTTTGGTCATTCAGCTGTCGGTGATTAGAAGTACTCTGCCTGTTGTAAAGGGCATGGAACTAATTTGCTTCAGGAAGTAGAATAAATTGTCCTTTGTCAAGATGTAATAATGGATTCTAAAATCCTCATCACTGGTTATTGATATACTCAATGCGTCAGTGATATGTTGAAATACATTCAGTACCTGAATAGATTGGCTTTCTGCCATGGATTTTAAAGTACACTGTCACTTGCGTTTAGGCTGACATAATTCAAAGTTGTGTCCTTGTGCTCTTGCTGTCTATGTAAAATCAGCTTTTCCTCTTTAACAAAATTTATCAAAGCAAGTTTAAAGTACCATCACTTCTATTTCATTAGAATATTTATTCATGAGAATCTGTTATTAACTCAAATTTGTGTTCCCCTTTATCCCAATCTGTACTCCCTTCTTAAAGCCAGAATGACTTGCCAGATTTCCTATGATGATCTTCATGAGTAAAATTAATAAAATTAAGGAAATATGTATAGTACTTCAATTTAGATGTTGATTCCCATGTACTAATAAGCATCCTGTAGCTTCAGTAGTAAAGCAGACTTTAGTTATCAGTTTGGATATAATTTGTTCCCTGTAGTTGAGTATCACTGTACAGAAAAAAATGAATATCTAATATTCTGAACTGTTATCTTATAAATGACTTACAACAACAATTGGAAGAATATTGAAACCTTATTTTCATAGAAGTGTTTTGAAATTTGCATCAGTTGCTTCCAATTTGTCATGCCTTTTTCTTTGGTGCGTTTTTAGGATTTGAGCAGTTCAACCTTTGAGGAGACTGAGGAAGTACTAAAGTTTTAAAGTATATGGCAGTATACTTGGGGAGAATGAATGAACATTAATAATCTCAAATTTTTCATCTGACTTCTGATTGTAATTAAGGGCAGAATCATATGCATTGGAGAGGGGCTTTTGACAAGGGCCTGTAGGGACAAGGCAAGGGGCAATGTCCTTAACCTGCCAGAGGGGAGATTGAGATGAGCTCTTAGGCATCATCTTCATCTTCTTCCCTGAGGTGCTGGCACAGGGTGGCCAGAGAAGCTGTGGCTGCCCCATCCCTGGCAGTGTTCAAGGCCAGGTTGGACAC